>QGOB01001138.1:0-19544 GCA_003313055.1 Termitomyces sp. MG145 | reverse complement strand
TCCTTTCAGGTAGTACTATCACGGAATATGAGGCCGGAAAGATATTAAAATTGCCACCCTCACCAGTTCCTTGTCTGACTCTGCCAACTTGGTCTCTGTTTTCTGCTTCATGGAAAGTACAATTTGAGTCAACAGTCACCATTTGAACTCCAAGCAGAATTAATTTGGAAGAAGTTTCCAATAATCACTAAGCAGTCCACCCAGCATTGGGGGCTTGAGGCACTCAATGGATCTGAGCCCTGTGATTGGATCAGCACAGCCACCAATCACTGGCTCAATCCATCATGCCCTCTGCCTGCTTTGTCTTTTCCCTCTCCATCCCTCTCAGGTGCACCAGTACAAATTGACTTGGGTAGGCAGGCTATGAGAGGTTGGCAAGGATGGGGAGCCTTTTTAGTTGAGTGGTGGCTTGGTAGATAGATGGCTCACTTGATACTGTGATGGCTTGGCAATCCAGCATTGCACTGCCACCATGTCAGCTATTATGCCATTGCCTCTTATTGACATTGACTTCTCTCTTTCTACTCTGTACTGGGTTCCTCTGTTTATAGGCTTATGTTTTGGATCCTTGGTGACTTGGTGCATGCCCTATGTCTACCATTTTCAACATGCTTTTGCTTACAAGTTTCAGTGTTTTTCTGATTTCTTTTCTTGGGCTGCTCATTTCTATTCCTTTGTCAGTACTTGTTTTGGGACTGACATGTCACCTCCCCCACACTATAAACTAACAGCCCTCAGTCAGTTGTAGTTAAGTTTCATCTTTCTTGCCATTGATCAAGCCTCTGCTCATCCGAAAAAAACTTTCTGCAGTTGTTTAAAAAAATAAAAATTCTTTTATTTCCCCCCTCAATTGCATCTGTTTTTTTATTCTTAAATGCCATTTCAACTGCTCTCACCAGTTTGTCTGATGCCTCTTCACTCTGCTCCACCTTGCAAGGCCCCAACCACCCTGCACTCTTCCATTGTGGCTTGCAATGATGCTTCCAATCATTTTGGAAACCTCAAAAGATATGTCAAGCATGATGGAAACCTCAGTATTCATGTGGTCCTTCAGTACCCTCTCTTTGCATTGGCCATTATAGGCATTTGTGGTGTTTCCACACTCTTTCCTGGTAATGCTTGATACCTAGACACAACTCAGTTGGTATGTCCCTTTCTCCATTCCTCATGCCTTCCTTTATCCTATAAGTTCTCCCCTTTAGCACTTTGCTAGCAAACTGCTTTTGGTCAGATCACTGACCAAAAGGGTCTGTTTGACACCCTCTCTAGTACCCTTTCATTGCTTGCCACTGTGCTGCCAAAGATACCTCCAATGTTAAGGCATTTTTCTTGTTCACTGATGCTATCATCCAGCATCATCAGTAGAAGGACAATTGGTCCATCAGCTAACAATACAGTCAAGCATCATGCTAACATGAGTTCTCCTCATCTTGCTTGGTAGTCTCATTGCCTCAATACTCTTTTGTTTCTTACCACTTATCCTCAGGCTGATCCCAATTCCAAGCCTAAAGCTGTAAGGGGACATCTCTTCCTGAGCCTATACATTCCTTCTCCTTCCATACATCCATCCTCCCCTTCTCTTTCTCTTTCCTTTTTCCCCTTCTTTCTGTCTCCATTCCTTCATACACTGTCTGTTACATATTGTCCGAGTTTTTGATTAGGTAATTCTTTACCAATCAACTCTCTGGCAATGTCCGAGTTTTTCATCTTTTATTCCCACACACCTTTTTCAGTGGCTTATGTGTACTATATAGTTGATTCCCACGCTTCTGGGGCCCCAGAAGCGTCCACATCCTGGCTTGGATATCCCTCTGCCAGGTGAGTAGTTAGACCTGTACACTGTAGCCACTTGCTAATACATCTTTGGATATCCCTCTGCCAGTTGTGTGAGTTCCACAGCTCTCTGAGGTCGCCCTTACAGCAGAATAAGTCTCTCTTAACTGGTCTGGGTTCACCCAAGCAGTTGTGCTCCCCTGTCTGCCTCTGTTCTGCCTCCAGGGCCCCACTCCTGCCTGCTAGCTCCCCCACCAGTCCCCTTTTGGTCCCTTCTCTACCATGCCTGCCACCTCAGCCTCAGACCTTCCTCCTGCCCCAGGTACCCCTGTCCCTGCCCAGGATGATGCCTACGCTTGGTTACAGGCTGTAGAACAGGGCCTTTCCACCTCCAACACCACCCAACTTGCTCTCTCTCACCAGCTCTCTACCATGCAGGCTCAGCTCAAAGAACTCCTTTCCTCCATGCACTCCACTTCACTAGGGGCCACCCCTAGCCCCGCTGTCCTCTCCAACGCCCCCCTGTTGCCAACTCCAAACCATTCCCCCGCTGAAGTCTTCCATCACCCTGCTGCTCCCAATGACGGTTGTCTCCAAACCCTTGTCCACAATCAAGGCTGCCCCTCCTCCCTCTTTTGATGGAGACAGAGCTCAAGGATGTCAATTCCTGACTGCCTGCAAGCTGTATATTAGCTTGCACGCCTCCTCCTTCAGCAATCCAATGCAGATGATCAAGTGGGCATTATCCTATATGAATGCTGGACACGCGGCCAATTTGGCGCAGGAGATTCTGGAGGACAATGCAAACATGTTTCCAGACTGGGCTGCATTTGAGTCTTGGTTCCTCTCTGAGTTCAGACACCTCAAAGAGGCACAACACGCTGCCCTCATGCTAGAGGGCACCTCTTATCACCAGCAGGGCCATACCCTCAACACCTATATTGATGGGTTCAAGCAGCTGGTTTGTCATTCGGGGTTCCCCAGGTCCGCGCAGCTGGTTCTCCATTTCTGGCATGGGCTCAAACCATTGATCTGTAATCAGATTGATGGCATGGTAGATGGATGCCCTGGGGATGAGAACATAGAAGGCTGGATTGCAATGGCGCATCTGGTGGATCAGAACACCCACACTGACCAACAGTTTGAGACATTCCATGCCTTTCAGTCATGCTCCCAGTGCCGCCCCCTTTCCCTGTTAAACCTCCTGCTTGCTGGGCACCAGCCCCACTCCCAGTCCCTGCAGTTGCCCCCACCATAAAATGCCCAGCACTCTGGGCCCCCACACCATCCAAGATCTCCATGGGAGTGCTCATGGACATTGACGCTGCTAGAAAGAAGGGAGGAGTCCCTTCTTCTGTGTGCTGCCATTGCAGGAAGCCTGGGCACTGGGCTTGCAGCTGTCTGGAAGGGCTCAAGGTGCGCTACAACAAACAAGATGCACTCATTATAGAGCTCCTGGCTGCAAAGGATGCTGCAGGTGTACCTTCCCCTGAGGTGATGGATAAGATGTCAGAGGATGAAGAGGAGGATGTGCCAGAGGATTTTTAGCACTGCAGTGGATGGACCATATGCCTCCACTGCCTAGCTCTAATCATTTTGCATGTTTGTCCATAGAATCTTTTACTACAGTTCCTTCTCTTGATTCTGCGACATGCAAACTGGTTGAGACCTCCATAGCTGTACTACCTCCTCTTCCTCCTACATCAGCCAAAGTTCCTCCTCCTCCCCGAGTGTGCCTTCCCAGCTGGGAATGCCGTCTTCCACACAAGTACACAGTAGCTTCTATCCCATCAGCTACATCCCTCTCCCTGGAGGTAGAGATAGAGACTATGGATATGCAGCGTACACAGTGAGTCCAGGCTCTTCTGGATAGTGGGGCCACTAGACTCTTCATGGACGTCGTGTTTGTTGAGAGGCATCAGCTGACCACCTGACCATTGACCCAACCCATCCCAGTATACAACATTGATGGTACCCTCAATGAAGCTGGCTCTATCCAGTGCATGACGGAGTGTATCCTCTGCTATCGCACCCATGCAGAATGGGCAGTGTTTGCCATCACTAGTCTAGGGAAGCAGGATATCATCCTAGGCTACACCTGGCTTCAGACTTATTCTCTTTGGATATTCCTCTGCCAGGTGAGTAGCTAGCTCCTGTACACTGTAGCCACTTGCTAATACATCTTTGGATATCCCTCTGCCAGCTGTGTGACTTCCACAGCTCTCTGAGGTCGCCCTTACAGCAGAATAAGTCTCTCCTGACTGATCTGGGATTACCCACTCAGTTGTGCTTCCCTGTCTGCCTCTGCTTTGCTTCTAGGACCCCACAACTGCCTGCTACATCCCCCATCTGTCTCCCTTTGGTCCTTGCCCTGCTATGCCTCCCACCCTTGCCTCAGGCCCTCCTCCTGCTCCAGACACTTCAACTCCCACTCAGGATGACATCTACGCTTGGTTAGATGCTGTAGAACAGGGCCTTCTCACCTCCAACACCACCCAACTTGCTCTCAGCCAGCAGCTTTCCATTGTCCAGGCCCAGCTTCAAGAACTGCTTTCAGCTATGCGCTCGACATCTGTAGGGGTCTCCCAGGACCCCTCCTCTCTCCCTCACACCTCCCCCTTGCCAGCTTCAGACTCTCCTGCATCTGAGCACCTTCCTGCAGTGGCCGCCACCCCACTGCACCTCCCTATGCCAACAATTGTGCGCAAAATGTTGTCGGCTATTAAGGCAGCTCCTCCCCCCTCCTTTGATGGTAATCAGGCCCAGGGCTGCCAGTTCCTGACAACATGCAAGCTGTACATCAGTCTGAATGTCTCTTCTTTTACCGACTCTGCTCAGACAATCAAATGGGCGCTGTCGTATATGAATGCAGGTAGAGCAGCCGATTTAGCGCAGGAGATCTTGGAGGATGACGCGCACATGTTCCCTGACTGGGCTGCATTTGAGTCTTGGTTTCTCACTGAGTTTATGCACCCTGATGAAGCTCAGTGCGCAGCCTTCATGCTAGAAGGGACCTCCTACTACCAGCAGGGACAGACACTGGATGCATATGTTGACGGGTTCAAGCTACTGGTCTGGTGCTCAGGTTTCCCTAGGTCCTCACAGCTAGTTCTCCGCTTCCGCCGGGGACTAGACTCCCTGATCTGTTGACAGATCGATGGTATGGTGGAAGGACATCCCCGGTATGATGACATCGATGGTTGGATTGTAGCTGCGCATCTCATTGACCAGAACACTCATGCAGACTGCCAATTTGAGTCATTCCACCCCTCTTGACCTCGTCAGCCAGCACCCGCTCCCCCTGCCACATCTGTTGTCTGTTGGGCCCCTGCTCCCCTACCAGCTCCTCCTAGTGCCCCACCAGGCGCGCCTCTGCATTCAGTACCCCAGCAGCTGCTCCGCCTGCTAAGATCCCCATGGGAATTCCTATGGACATCAACGCTGGCCAGAAGAAAGGAAGCATCCCTCCTTCAGTATGCTGCCGCTGTGAACAGTCTGGTCATTGGGCTCATAGCTGCCCTCAAGGGCTGGACATCCGTTGCTTGTCTGCGGATGAGCATGATGCTCTCATCATGGAACTCCTTGCTGCAAAGGATGCATCAGAAGTTTGCTCCCCTAAACAATCCAAGCCCGCACCAGTTGAGGAGGAGGAGGAGGAGGTGGTAGAGGATTTTTAGTACCACAGTGGATGGATTGTATGCCTCCACTGCCTAGCTTCAATCAATTTGCATGCCTGTCTGTAGAATCAGAGAATACAACTCTCACTTGTGATCCCTCTGCGTGAGACCCAAGTGGAATATCTTGGACTCATCATCTCGCGTGGAACAGCGGAGATGGACCCAGTGAAGGTAGCTGGAGTGGCAGAATGGCCTGTACCTCAGAATAAGAAGGAGGTGCAATCCTTTTTAGGGTTCACCAACTTCTACTGGCAGTTCATTCAGGACTTTTCACATCATGCTTGCCCACTCTTCGATCTGACTTCCAAAGACCAGCCCTGGCAGTGGACGGATGCCCAGCAGACCGCGTTTGACACCTTAAAGCAGGCAGTGACCTCACAACCTGTTCTCATCTCACCGGACGATAACCTGCCATTTTGAGTGGAGGCAGACAGCTCTGACTTTGCCACTGGAGTGGTTCTTTCCCAACAGTCAAAGGAAGATGTGAAGTGGCACCCAGTGGCCTTCTACTCCAAGAGTCTCAATGCAGTGAAGTGCAATTATGAGATTCATGATAAGGAGATGCTGGCTATCATCCGCGCCTTTGAGGAGTGGCAGCATTTTTTAGAAGGGGCCCAGCATCAGTTTGAAGTCTGGACTGACCACAAGAACCTCGAGTACTTCCGCACTGCAAAGAAACTCAACCGCTGACTGGCCCGCTGGTCCCTCTACCTGGCCAACTTTGACTTCTCCCTTCATCATAGGCCTGGCTAGAGTATAGGCAAGCCAGATGCTCTGTCACGTTGTGCTGACCATGGCACTGGAGCTGGTGACAATGACAACATTGTGTTGCTCAAGCCAGAGTTCTTTGCAGTAAGGGCACTTGAGGGTCTGGTGATCCAGGGCAAGGAAGCGTCCATTCTGGCAGACATCCAGAAGGGCAACTGCGAGGGACTCCAGGAGGATGTAGTGGCCAAGGCAGCAGCAGCACTCAAGGCAGCTTGACCGACAGGGACCTGCTCTATCCACAGCCAGGAGTGGCGATCAGACCAAGGGATCCTCACCTTTTGGGGGCGTATCTATGTGCCAAACAACCCAGAGTTACACCGACGGATTGTAGAGCAGCACCATGACTCCAAGGTTGCAGGGCACCCTGGATGCTGGAAGACTCTGGAGCTGGTATCACGGAACTACTGGTGGCCCCAGATGTCACGGTATATTGGGACCTACACAAGCACCTGCAACATGTGTCTCCAGACCAAACCCTCCTGCCAAGCACCTATTGGCAAGCTACATCCCCTCCCTATTCCCAATGACTGGTGGAGTGTAGTTTCAGTAGACTTCATCTCTGAGCTACCAGATGCCCATGGCTACAATGCTATCGTAGTGGCTGTGGATAGTGTGGGGAAGCGAGCGCACTTCATCCCCACCACCACCACTTGTTCTGCTTTGGGTGCGGCCAACCTGTATCAGAAGAATGTCTGGAAGCTCCATGGTCTCTCAGATGCCTTTGTGTCTGACCGGGGTCCTCAGTTTATAGCAGAATTCACCAGGGAACTATACTGCCTGCTAGGGATCAAACTCCAAGCCTCTACAGCATATCACCCTCAATCAGATGGTCAGACCGAGCGGGTCAACCAGGAGTTGGAACAGTATCTCTGGATCTTCTGCAGCGAGCGACAGGATGACTGGGACGAACTCCTTCCAGATGCAGAGTTCCAGTACAACAATCATGTACACTCTGCAACGCAGGCCACCCCCTTCATGCTGGACACTGGACGCAACTCTTGCATGGGCTTTGAGCCCCACCAGCGCCTTTCCCAGAACGAGTCAGTGACGGAGTTTGTGGATCGCATGAAGGAGGCGCAGAAGGAGGCCAGAGCGGCATTAGCCAAGGCCAAGGATGACATGGCCAGGTACTACAACCAATGCTGAACTCCAGCACCAGAATACCAAACAGGGGACAAGGTCTATCTTGACGCGAAGGACATCCAGACCATGTGCCCATCCAAAAAGCTCTCCCACAAGTTCCTTGGCCCATATATAGTACAGCGTGCAGTGGGGCATCTGGCTTATTGCCTGTGCCTGCCCTATTCAATGCGGAACATCCATCCAGTCTTCCATGTAGTCAAGCTCCGTCTCGCTGTCACTGACCCAATTCCAGGGCACCAGACAGCTCCTCCACCACCACCAGTCATTGTGGATGATGAGGAGCACTATGAGGTAGAGGCAATCTTGGACAGTTGCATGTTTTGCCACAAGCTTCAGTACTGAGTGAAGTGGAAGGGCTATGGTTATGAGGATGCATCTTGGGAGTCAGCTGAGGATGTCCGTGCACCACTGCGGGTGAAGGAATTCTATGAGCAGCATCCAGGCGCCCTTAAGAGCATCTGAGGCCTGTATACACTTTCTCCAGCGCTTTTCCAGTCTGTTTGGCCTTGCCACCATCCAGTGCATCGAGATGCTGCACCCTAGAGGAGGGGTGATGTAAGGAGACAACCCCTAGAGACCATCCTTTCCTTTTCCTATTCTTTTTCCCCTTCCTTTTCCCTTCTGTTTCCCTTTAGATACTATCTGTACATATTGTGTCCACATTTCTGATCACCTGACCTTGCTCTCAAGGTCATCTGATCCCTTCCTGGTCATCTGACTTCTCCAGACCACCTGACATTGCCAGAGTCATCTGATGGTCATTACCAATCCATTCTCTGGCAATGTCCGAGTTTATTCCCACAGTATTTTTCCAGTGGCTTCTGTGTACTATAGAGTTAATTCCCACGCTTCTGGGGCCCCAGAAGCGTCCACAGCCTGGCATAGGGATTCCTCAGACTTATTCTCTTTGGATATCCCTCTGCCAGGTGAGTAGCTAGCTCCTGTACACTGTAGCCACTTGCTAATACATCTTTGGATATCCCTCTGCCAGCTGTGTGACTTCCACAGCTCTCTGAGGTCGCCCTTACATCCCCTGCCCTGCCCTGACCTAGACCTGTTGGACCCTCCTCCCTTAGCATTCCCTTGTAAGGAGGCCCCTCACAAGGATGCTTGTAGGGATAGAGGAGACCCCAAACTGGAACAGGCTGGCAGTAGTAGCTTACCAAGAACCTCAGAGCCTGACACTCAAGATGAAGTCATTGAGGAGGGCAACCGGATCCTAGCAGCCTTGCCACCTCGATCATTGGATGTTGCAGAGGTCCATGCCAGTCAGACCACATCACAGCATCTGGGAGAGGCCTTCACCCAGAACATGCAACCAAAGTCCTTCCGAGATGCTGTACCAGACTACTTGCATGACTTTGAAGACATGTTCTTCAAGACCTCCTTTGACTCCCTCCCAGAGCACAAGCAGTGGGATCATGCCATAGAGTTAGTTCCTGATGCAGAGGCCTCAAACTGCAAGGTCTACCTACTTGAGCCAAAGGAGTAGGATGAGCTGGATGCCTTCCTCCAGGAGTCCGTGATGCGCGGTATTTCACCAAGTTAGATGTCTGCTGGGGCTATAACAATGTGTGCATCAAGGAAGGAGATGAGTGGAAGGCTGCATTCCAGACAAATTGAGGGCTGTTTGAACCACTGGTCATGTTTTTTGGCCTCTCCAATAGCTCAGCTATATTCCAGACCATGATGAATGACATCTTCTGTGACCTCATTGCAGAAGGAGTGGTGTGTGTATACCTCAATGACATCCTCATCTTTACCAAGACCTGAGAGGAGCACCGCCGCATTGTACGCTTGGTTCTGGAACGACTCTGCCAACATCAGCTCTATCTCAAATCTGAGAAGTGTGAGTTTGAGCAAACCTGAGTGGAATACCTTGGACTCATCATCTCACACCAAACAGCAGAGATGGACCTGGTGAAGGTAGCTGGAGTGGCAGACTGGCCAGCACCCCAGAACAAGAAGGAGGTCCAATCCTTCCTAGGGTTCACCAACTTCTACCAGCAGTTCATCCAGGACTTCTCTCATCATGCTTGCCCTCTCTTTGACCTAACTTCAAAAGACCAGCCTTGGCAGTGGACAGATGCTCAGCAAACAGCCTTTGAGACTCTGAAACATGCAGTGACCTCCCAACCAGTTCTCATCTCCCCAGATGACAGCCTGCCATTCCATGTAGAGGTAGACAGCTCAGACTTTGCCACGGGAGCTGTCCTCTCCCAGCAGTCTAAGGAGAATGGGAAATGGCACCCCATTGCATTCTATTCCAAGAGTCTCAACACTGTGGAGCATAACTATGAGATCCATGACAAGGAGATGCTGGCAATCATCCGTTCCTTTGAAGAGTGGCGTCATTTCTTAGAAGGGGCCTGGCATCAGTTTGAGGTCTGGACAGATCACAAGAACCTAGAGTACTTCTGCACCACAAAAAAGCTCAATCGACAACAGGCCCGCTGGTCCCTCTACCTGGCAAACTTTGACTTAACACTTCATCACAGGCCAGGTCGGAGTATGGGTAAGCCAGATGCATTGTTGCGTTGGGCAGACCATGGGACTGGAGCAGGAGACAACAACAATATTGTCCTGCTTAGGCTGGAGCTGTTTGCAATTTGGGCACTTGAAGGTCTGGCAATCCAGGGTGAAGAGGTATCCATTCTGGCAGATATAAGGAAGGGCAACCCAGAAGGACTCCATGAGGATGTGGTGGCTAATGGAGCAGCAACGCTTAAGGCAGGCCAACAGACAGGGACCCATTTTGTTCACAGTCAGGAGGCAGCCCCAGAAAACAAATCAGAAAACACTGAAACCTGTAAGCAAAAGCATGTTGAAAATGGTAGACATAGGGCATGCACCAAGTCACCAAGGATCCAAAACATAAGCCTATGAACAGAGGAACCCAGGACAGTGTAGAAAGAGAGAAGTCAATGTCAATAAGAGGCAATGGCATAATAGCTGACATGGTAGCAGTGCAATGCTGGATTGCCAAGCCATCACAGTATTCTACCAAGCCACCACTCAACTAAAAAGGCTCCTCATCCTTGCCAACCTCTCATAGCCTGCCTACCCAAGTCAATTTGTACTGGTGCACCTGAGAGGGATGGAGAGGGAAAAGACAAAGCAGGCAGAGGGCATGATGGATTGAGCCAGTGATTGGTGGCTGTGCTGATCCAATCACAGGGCTCAGATCCATTGAGTGCCTCAAGCCCCCAATGCTGGGTGGACTGCTTAGTGATTATTGGAAACTTCTTCCAAATTAATTCTGCTTGGAGTTCAAATGGTAACTGTTGACTCAAATTGTACTTTCCATGAAGCAGAAAACAATAATGTGAATTCTGCTTATGTAATGTCAAACTAGGTAGACACACAGTAATTCACGTTAATTTGCAAGGGCTCTCAAAAGTATACTTAAGTTACACTCAAGAAAAACCAATATTTAGGTAAAATGAATAATATGATTTATTGGTTTCCACAAGGACTTAATCTGCCTTAATGCAAAACAAAAAGGGCTCAATTACACAAAAACCCAAAGAAATCAACTTTTATAAGCCTAAGAGTCTGTTCCCTTGGACCCTGAGCTCCACAGCAAATTCCTTGTCCTTCCCCCCACATCTGATCCCCTTTTATAGCCTTCCCTTTTATGCATGGACCACTAGAAAAGTGGTGTGATTTGATGTTCGTGACCGCATGGTTAATGGCTGGGCCATAGTTTAGCCTTTCAGCTGCATGAGCACATGATTCTTATCCTTCTTATGTCTGCATGGCTGCTCCTCCTTTTTAGCTTTTATTCTCTCCCATTTGTCCCTCTTCAATGTCCCTGAGGCCTTTTTCACAGTTCAGCGTCAAGTGGAGGGATAGGTCAATAGGCACTGTGAGTTTTTGGACATTGTCGGGTGGGTAAGGTCTGACTGGCACCTGTTTGATCAGATCATCAGATCTTGGCACTGATCCAGGTCTGCTGGCACTGCCACTGGTGATGCGCTGACTTGCCGCCTAGCTGCCATGCAGGAAACAACCAACAAGACCAGCTAGATAGGGATAGCTAGCAAGTAGTAGCATTACATGTGTGTGAGAGGAGTCAAGCAAAGTCCCAGAAACCCGGTAAGGAGAAGTGAGGTCAGAGTTGGTAAGGAAGTGTGAGAGAGCGGTAAGAGATAACGGTGCAGCCGCTAGTGTTGCAGAACCGTCGCTAAGGGAGAAATCTGTCAAAGACCCAGAAGGTTGTTAAGGAATAGAAGAGGAGTTAACGGAAATATACGAGTCGCTAGCCGTAAGCGCTAGCTTTAATGAAGACAATGCAAGGGCACCCGTATGGTGCTTAACAAAGGTGAAGCGAGGGCACCTGTATGGCACTTGACAAAGGCGACGAGTGCTAGTCTGACAATACATTAAGGTTTTCGGGTGGAGTTTAACGGTGAGTGGGGTGTATAGTGGAAATGGTGTTTTCTAATCTTCTTCGGCGGCATTGTCCAATGATTTGTCGGGATTAAGGGGGTCTTCGTCATTGAGTAAGTCGGTTTCTTCTAGTATTCTTAAACGGTCAGTATCGATGTCGAAGGCGTGGCTGGGGAGAGGGAGGTGTTTGCGGGCAAAATAGGGGACTAGGCAAAAGGCGGCTACCGGTCGGTGGAGTATGGATCCATCTAATTCACAGAGAATGTAAGCGCCTCCATGGTTACATGAGATTACCACTAGCGGTCCTAAGTATCAAGGTCGCATCTTCTTGTTATGGGTGACTTCAATGCGTGTATTCCTCATCAATACTAGGTCTCCTTGCTTGAAGTTGTAGTCTTGAATGGTAGTGGCGTGCTCTTGTTCGAAATGGAGAGCCGCTAACTGATGGGCAGTAAGGACGGTATCGTGTAAATGGTCGAGATTGGCTTGTCTGTGTTGGAGGTCGATAGCGTGTCAAGCAATGAGGTTGGTAGTCGTTAACAGGGAATCGGGAGGTGGCTGGAGGTAGGTTGCTTCTATGATGTTGGTGGGGAATAGGGGATGAGTACTGGTAGCGGCATAGTAAGGGGAGCAACCCATGCAGCGGCGGACGGTAACGCGTTCCGACCAGAAGACAGAGTAAGCGGCTGAGCTCCACTTGGACTGGTCTCCATTAACGGCTTTGAAGAGGGCTTGTCAGACATCAAAGTGAGGTTGTTCGGCGATACTGTTAGCGCATTTGTTGTAACTGGATATGTGAATGTGGTTTATGTGGTACTTCTTGGCAAGGTAAGCGACAGCTTTAATGATGGGGGGACCATCATCAGTAACAATTTTGTTAAGGGCACCCCAGCGGCAGATGATGTCCTTGAAGAGCCACTTAGCGATAGCGTCGGTATTTTTGCGGGCGAGCATGCAGAATTTGGGATAGTGGATTAGCAAACATCGTCCTTGGATGATATACTTGAACTTGTTTGAAGGCGGCATGAACATGGTGTCGATATAGATTTTGCTGAATAAGGCAGTGGGGGTAGCGACGGTAAGCGGTATGAGGACTTTGGTCGTCTGGTGGACTTGGCAAATGTGGCACGAGCAAATGTACCAAACGATATTGGCCGCTACCTGTGGCCACCAAAAGCGCTCTAGCAGGGCGGCTCTTGTAGTGAACAGACCACGATGTCCAAGGTTGTCATGCATAGCGTGCAGAATGCAAAGTCATGAGTCAGCCGCTATGAAGAGCTTGTGCTCACTGTAGTACTTGGCAAAAGTGAAGTTACTGTAGTTCTGGGGCTTGGTAGCAAATCACACTAAACCGTTCTAAAGCAAACGAATTTTGTATGGATGTTTATATACCAAAGGTAGTGAGGGCTTTGTTGTTAAGACCTGGTGGTCGCTTGAAGTCAGTAAGCCACTGCCAGATGAGTTGAACTCTTTTGTCGCCGGCAAGGGCCTTGGGTGAGCGGGGGACGTTATCATAGGAAAGGGGGTTGGTAACGGGTGGAATCGAGACTTCGGTAAGAGGAACGCTGTCATTAACAAATGTCGTTAATGTCGGACGGTAATGGGCGAGTGGGGGTAAACGAGGGACGGTAGAGGCAGAACGGGCGAGGGTGGTTGGTAACTGAACATGGTGCATGAATCCGTGCATATGATCGATCCAATCTTCGAAGATGTTGTTGTCGGTATTGTCTGGGGGAGGGTCAGTAGGCTGTAATGGTTGTCATAAAAGTCCGTTGGGTCCATGAAAGGTTCCTTTAATGTGTACGAGCTCGAAGTGGAACATAAGGATAGCCATGATCCAGCGGTTCATACTAGCTGAAGGCTGAATGTCAGGGTTCTGCAGCATACCTTTAATGTAACGGGCGTTGACTTCAACAATAAGGTTCCTAACGCCTAGGAGGTACATGCATAGCGCCTGCAAGGCTCTATACAAACCATAAAGCTCGAGCTTGGGTTGACTGAAGCGAGCTTTGCATTCGTTAAGGGTGATGGAACCAAAACGGTTATAGCGACATTGCTTGCAATTGTCGGTAGTGCACTGGCAAAGGTAGAAACCGACCGCTATGTAGGAAGTGTCGACCGCTAAGATCACGGGATTGTTGGATTTGTAGTCAATGGGAACAAGGGGTTTAGTGTCGTGTAAGGCTTCAACGAGGTCTTTCTGGGCGTTAAGCTGATTGGGTCCGAATTTGAAGGGAACACCAGTATGGGTGAGCTTTGTCAGGTGATGAGCGCGATGGGCAAAGTTCTTAACGAACATCTGGAGGACGCCAACAGTGCCTAGGAAGGCGTGGACTTTGGTTAGTGACTGGCAAGGGCCCCAGCAGTCCAATAGTGCTAAACGGTTTTCGTCAGGAACTCGGCCGCTAGGGGTGCAAACGTGGCCAAGGATCTTGAAGGTCGGCGTGCAAAGGACTAGCTTATGACTGGAGAAAGTGCCACCGCAGTACTTCATGCGCTGAAGGACATGGTTCAGGAGCTCAAAGAACTCCCAAAGCGCTAGACGAATGCTGGGATTGTTGGGATGCTTAGCGGGTGAGCTGTTAACGAGTTTCCAGTCCTTTGGGCCTTTAACACCAACATCGTCAATGAAGCTGAGGGCGTTATGGGGGATCTCGGGCTGGAGGATGTGGGTGACATTGTCGTGGAAGATGGGCACAGCGTTAGTCCATCCCATTGGGAGCATTACTAAACGGAGGGTGCCAAACGGTGTCTGGAAGGTTGTTAAGTTGCAGGAGGCGGGATCAATCAGGCGCTTGTCATAGCCAACGTAGAGATCAAGGGTAGCACTGCAAATGCGGCCAGCAAAGGATTCGGCAACATGGTTGGGGAAAGGGGGAACGCCAGAGTGGCAGATTGTGACTTGGTTTAATGGTTTGAGACTGTGGACTAGACAAAGTTTACCGTTTTTCTTCAAGACACAGAACCAGTGGGACTGGTAAGCGGAGTTTGAAGGTTCGTAAATGCCTGCTTGAATCTTGCTACGGATGATTTCGCAGATTTCCTTTTCGAGGCCTGGCGGTATCGGTCAGTTGTGCTGAACCCAAGGAATGTGAGGGATGGTCGGTATGTGGACGGGGGGAAAGAAGTCGGGTCAAAGGCTACCTCGTTCAGAGTCTTCCCAAGCAAACGCGTTTTGTTGCTTAGCGACAAGGTCCATGAGTACGTTAAGCTCATCTTGGGTAAGAAAGCCGGTATCATGTTCCTTAACAAAAGTTGCTTTGCAGTCATTGGTAAAGTGGGGAGTCGGTAAGAAAGGAAGGGGATTAGGATCGAGCTTGGGTATGTTCGCTGAGGGGTCGCCAAGGATGTGTCGTTCAATTCGGAAGTCTTCGCTAACATGGCTAGCGATGGGCTTGGTCTTCAACGCGACGGGCTTGTATTTCTTCTTGACTTGGCCTCCTTTGCATTTTGGCTCAGCGGCGGCGTAAATGGCTGGGAAGGGGATGTTAACATAAACAGGGGTAGAGATGGTATCGAGCATTCCAGATGCTTGGCCAAGAATAGAGGGATCGGAGAGACTAGTGGAAACAAAATAAGAGCGCGGCGGGATAACGGTCTCAGAAAGGTCGCTAGCGGTTGCATATAGATAGGCAAGAGAGAGATTGTCGGAAACTGTTTTTGGGTTTTCTAGTATTTCAGAATCAAGCGGGGTAAGTGATTGCACCATAACAGAGTGCTTTTGGTGGTCATAGTCAAGGACGACTGCTAAGTCTTCCTCAGAGTCGCTAACAGTGGGGGTGGTGACAAAAGCAACAGGGTGGTCCTGCGCTATACTTGGGCTGAACCCTCTGTTGCTTGTGCTGACCGCGGGGAAACATAGGGATGGTGCAATGAAGGCCGGTATTGGGGTCTGTTATCGTTATCCGTGGTTTCCGTTTTGCTAAGTGTATTGACAGTACTCTTGGTAAGGACATCAAAGGGGTGACCAAGCAGGATATCGTAAGTGGGCAAGTGTAGGACATGTATCTGAAGGTACAGGGTGATACCGCCAACAGTGCAAGGGACATTACGAGCTAGGCTGAGCGATTTGTCCATAGTACCGTTAGCGCTCTGCATGTTCAGGATGATGCTGGGGTCATAGGAGATACCAAGATAGTTAGCGACTTCAGCAGACATAGAGATGATGGACTGGATAGACTGAGATTCCTGAGCAACCGTTAACATAACCGGTTCCTCCCCAGGCGGTAGCAACTTGATGTACGCTTCCACTGGGTTGATTGAAGTGACTTGGGCTCTAGCGGCGTCGGTAAGAGGAGGGTCGGTAGCAGATGTGTTGTTTAGGGAAAAGAAGGGTAGAGCATCGTCGACGATATTGGTGGATTCTTGGAAGGCGGTGACGTTAGAAGGCGCGGTCCATTTAGGCATAACAGCATTTCTGAACTGGTTCTGGATGTCATTGGAGAGGGAGCAGAGTTTGCCAACAGAGACAGTAAGCTTGGTCTGAAGAACCTGGTCAAATACCTGCTTGGACTGTTTGATATCATAGATGGGGGCCATACTCTGGTAAGCAGCGTCAGGCCGTTTGTCAGGAGTGCCAAAGTTTTGATTAGTCGGAGGCTGGTAGCGAGATGAGATATCGGAATAGGGGTGGACTGGGGGATTGACCATGGGAACATGGCTAATGACTGGCGGCTCAGGGACTTTAGCG
This sequence comes from Termitomyces sp. MG145, assembly GCA_003313055.1. Taxonomy (NCBI): domain Eukaryota; kingdom Fungi; phylum Basidiomycota; class Agaricomycetes; order Agaricales; family Lyophyllaceae; genus Termitomyces; species Termitomyces sp. MG145. Next base: position 3,101 of record QGOB01001138.1, on the reverse strand, counting down.
GAATCAGTAGCAGAGGCAGAGGCAGGACGTTCGTTAGCGACAGGGACGGGGCGTTCGTTAGCGGCTGGAGGACTGGTGGAAAAGCTGGTGGGAACGGTTCGTTTGTTAACGGCAGGAGAACTGGTAGCGGCGGAGTCGTTAGTGGGTTTAGGGGGAACCGGTCAGTATCCCTTAGCACGAGGGATCTCGATACCATCAAAGACTTCTGCTGGGCGGCGTAGAGCGTAAAGTTCCTGTTCTAAGGCAGCGACGCGTTCTTCCCTGGATAACGTTCCTGGGCTAGCAGTTGCCAGTTGCAAGACCTTGTGGATAAATGTCTGGGACATGCCTTGGAGTTGTTCCGCGTCTGGGTTAGCATTAGTGCTGAGCTGGCCGGTAAGAATCTGGTTGGGGTTGAGCCTGTGCCATTCGTTGATGCGTTCCATATAGAGCCGTTTGCCAACGTAATTGGGGATCATAGCGCCAGACGGTAAGACAACCTTGCCTTCGTGATTCCAACGGATTTTGCCTTGACTGATGAAGCTTTCGAGCTTAACGCAATTGCCTCGTACCATTGTATGACCGGTTTCGCTGCAGAAGTGACAACTGTCGCTAAGAGGTCGAGAGGCGCGGGACTGAGAGCTGTTACCGGCAGTCACTGCAGCCATCTTTTCCTCCATACATGCAAGAGCATTAACGATAGCGGCGGCAGCGATGTTGAGAGGTTCCTTTTTAATGATAGTGGTTGGTATGGGGGCGGCGGTGTTAACGGCAGTGGTCTTAGCATTAGCAGTTGTCAGTTTCTTCGAAGTTGTGGCAGTGTCAGTACCCTTCAGAACGCATTTGGCAGCTTCAAAGACTTGTTCTACCTCATAGGGGTCCTCCGGGTGATGGTTGGGAAGGGTGATTTCAAGGCGGCGGACAAGTTTGGACCATAACAAAGTCAGTATGCCTTGCTGGAACAGATGGCGTTCCTCGTTTTGGTAGATCTTGCCTTTAGCCAGGAGCCAACGCGCCAGGCGCTGGAAGTCCCTATAGTAGTCTGAGAAGTGTCTGAGAGTAGAGATACCGGTCGAGAGAGTCTGGTTAACAAGTTGCTCGAGATCCTGAAGAGTGTAACGGGCAGATTCCTCAGCACCAGGATATAAACAAAAGACCGCTACTTTCCACTCAGTGTAGGTATGGTCGCTAAACTCTGGCAAGCCAAGCCAGGTCTCCGTGGTGTCATACAATACATACCAAGCGGCATATTCCTTTTTTTGATTATTGTCGTTAATGGCGCAGTCTGCTAAGAGATATTTGTCAGGTCCTGCTGATGATGGGGGCTCAGCTCCACTGGCAAGTCCTTACTAGGCAAGCTCAGGAGGCTAAGTACGGGTCCGGGGCTTTGCGGAAGCTCCGGGTACAGCTATGAGTGGTCCGGGGGAAGTCTGAACGCTCCAGGGTACGAGTAGTGCCGTGCATGAAGTAGAACGTGCTCTGGATAATGGAGCATGGGAGCAGGGGGTTGGGTAGAGGCATAACAAAGGGGGAGGTGGGTAGCAAAGGGGAGTGGTACGGATTGGGGCAGGAGTAGGTTTGGAACAGGGGGAGTAGGTACAGAATGGGCGGGGTGGGTTGGTTAGGAGACCGGGGTGAAGAGAGGAAGAGATACGGACAATAGGTAAAGAAACGGAGAAGAGAAACGGAAAGGAGAAATGAGTCACGGAATGGAACAAGGCACGGATACAAGAGACAAGAGACAAGAGACAAGAGACAAGAGACAAGAGACGAGACGAGAGAGAGAGAGGCAAGAGAATAGATTGAGATTGAGATAGAGACAGAGACAGAGAAATACAGAGAACTACGGTTAATATCAAGACTACCCCACTCATATGCTACCCTATGGTTTATGTACCACCCTCCCGCTAGGTCCCAGGTAGGATCTAGCCAGGACCAAGACATCTGATTCCTCTGGCTAGGTCCCCGGACTGGCTCCCAGCCCCAGGGTTGTGATAGTGGTCGGGGCGTGCTGGCGCAGGTTACGGCGGGCTTGTGTCGGGCGGGTCGGCGGTCATGGTGCGCGGTGGTGGTGCCCCTCAGCGCCACAGAAGCAGGTAGCATTGTGACGTGCCAGCGGTTTGCAGGAGGAATGTTGCGGAATGTTATGTGATGGCCAGGATGCCGGGGGTCCAGGTGTGTCCGGTGACAGGGAAGCCTTGGGGTGACGTGTTGGCCGAGATGCCGGGGTTCGGTGATGGCCAGGGATCTGTTCAGAGATGGCTGCGGGTGTTGCCGGTGCAGCTTTGGGAGGTTGTTGGTGGTCCCGGAGGTGCGCGAGGGGTGCGGGGGAGGTGTGTGTTGGGGCCGGGACAGCGTATGGAGGTCCGGAGATGGCGGGGTCATGACATTACCCCCCCTTCAGCATCGAGACCCTTCGAGACGGGGGCCGCGGTGGCGGTGCCATGGGAATTCAAACACAAAGCTAGTGCTGGCACAGAAGTTCATGGAATTGAAGTTGAAGACGTACGGCAGCCATCTAGAAGGTGCCCCGGGGGGGATAAAAAGGGAGGGCTCACCGCAACTTGTCCCCCATCTTCCCATGTCTTTGTCCAGTTCCTCTTCTTCCAGTTTGCCCACTCCCCCTCCCTCCAACAACTTCTGGGTCTGGGTTTGGCAACAGTACGAGGATTGCCAGGCTTTGTACAATTGCCGCTGGCAGGAGCGCGAGCTATCAGTGATGGTCTGTCAGCGTTAGTAATGCTTATCTGGTTGTATTGTTCGTGCTGACGAGGTCTTTCAGAGATTGGCTTGCAAACCCCCACGGCTGGCCCTTTGGGGTCGGCGCTTCCTGCAGTCCCCCCCATGGCTCCTCCGGCCGCTCCGGTTGCTCCTATTGGGCATTGGGTGTCCCAAGAGGCTGCAATGGCAGGGCAGCTTATGGAGGCATTGGCTCGGGTCCGGGGTCCTCTGACACTCGCGTGGTGTCAGGCACACTCTCCGGTGGGTAGCTCTCTAGCGGTGGATTTCCTCAACTGACATCAGCTGGCTTTAGTGCGACTTCTGTGTTCGCCGGAGGGGGCCGTGTGAGTTTGTGGCGCCAGAGGTAGGTTCTTGGCGGGATTCCTTGGTGTGCGAGGCCT
>QGOB01001132.1:21974-73607 GCA_003313055.1 Termitomyces sp. MG145 | reverse complement strand
ACAACTAACCTATCACGTTTCTATTTGCCGAGTCGGAGCTGTCTAGTCCCCCGGCGTCAAGAAGAGAAGCTGAGAAAAGAGTGTGTTAGGCATAGACTATACGCAGGCCATGTACGCTAGGCTAGCCCCCCCCCCATCGAAGCCTTCATTCAAAAACTTTTTGCCATGGATAGATACGGAACTCTGGACCGTAGCGTGCCTGTTCTTTTATCGGTCTTGACTGTTGAATGCCGTGGAGAGCAACCTTGCTGGCATGGGTAAAGTACGCGTGAGATAAAAAAAAAAAAAGAGGGGCCGACGGCGAGCTAGAGGCTCATTGTCACGTCATGTCAAGCATAGAAGATAGAAGTTAAGTATATCTGAGTTGCCCTGAATGACTTCCGACTGTTTCGCCCCGGCGTAAAGTATTCACATAGATACATACACACCCCTGGCCCGGGTGGGCTGCAGATCGAGTGTGAACGACACCCGGGAAGATCAGCATAGAATTTTTTTTCTTGTTTTTTTCTTTGGTGTGAAAAAATTGAAAGAATATAGATCAAGGTGTCCTTGGAAAGCGAGCTTCGGCCGGCGCGATACAGGTGGGTCGGACTTCTCTACGTCGATGTCGATTTGGCTTGGAGTCAGTCGTTCCTTTGAGACTCGGCCGTAAGTAATTTTCTTCTTCTTCTTCTTCTTTTTTTATTTTATGTTGCGATTTCGTATACATTGGTGCTGTACACCCTAGTGACTTCGAATGATATTGATGGTGATTTACTTCCAGTTTCAAGGAGAGATGGAAGGCGGTGGGAGGTTCGAAGCGTAACCAGGAATAGAGAAAGCTGTCTTGATTTTCACCCTAGAAACGTAGCCAAGCTGTCGGTCCTAACCTCGAAGGGATACCGAGTTACAGCGTGGGGAGAGAGAGAGAGTCGGAGCTTTATTCCACATCCTCGAGGCAGAGCACCGGCATTTCTTCTGTCATGTTCGTGAAGCGTGTCCAGAGAAAGCACGAAGGAGGAGGAAGGGAGAGTCCCCTCCCCACCCCCCCTCCTCCGGACAATTCGGAGAAGGTTCTATGCATTTACAGGAACAACAGCGAATACGAACACGAGGCACCAAAAGAAGTCGTTGATATGAAATTTCTCATATTCTGGGAGCGGCGTTAGAGCGGGGGTCGGCGCGGGCTTCCTTTTTTGATGTGCACGATACTGGCAGGGTATGTTTTGGGCATGAGTATGCTGGCGTAGACTGGACTAGCCTGGAACTGTCGATAGGAGTGAGCGGATAAGCACAGGACTGTGACGAGTGGAATGCTTGAGAGAAGAGGGGACTCGGGGTATTCGGGACGAAAGTCCGTGATCTCCCTCGAGGATACGTGAGTACCTGAGACGAACAAGACTCGCGGCTGGGGTCCTTTGTGAGACATGCGCATGGCGACAAGTGTACCGTGAGCCTCGCGCGTTCATGATCGACTTCCGTGGATTGTTTTAAGAAGCCCGCTTTTTGCGGTATCATTTTCTGCTCCAGTCACCCTCGAGGTCCGAGGCCCTCAGCCTTTTAATGCATATTCCTGGAGGCTGCATAGTTTATGTTGAGGTGGATCCGATAAGGCTTTGTTTTCCCTCCAATGTTCGGCGGTACTCGGCACACGTGACGCGTGAAGAAAAAAAAAAAAATTTGTGCAACGGTCAACTTGGTACGCGCAGCAATGTTTTTATCGTCCGTACAGACATCGACAGTCTCGTTGTTTTCATCTACAAGCTCTGAGCCTCTTCAGCTGTTTAGTAAGAGTGTAGATACTTCTTTGCCAGCAGACTCGTGCATTCATTTGCTACATGACCAACTATCACAGCCCAAACCTAAACCCCCCACGGAGCTCATCTCGCCTCCAGCTCATGCGGGAACCGACTATGCACTGGATCAAACCGTGCTCCACATCCAATCGCCCACGATTCGGACCACCTTCATTCAGTGTCCCCCTGTCGGCGGGTCTTCGCTCTTAGACGGCCGACGTCGAGAATCGTCTGACCTTGGAATCAACCATCCATGGATGCACCTCCAGCTGCGGAACCTGGGCAAGGAGTGGGCACTCGAAGTCGGTCTTGTCGATCAATCTGCGCGGATGGGGATTTTGCGGCTGTCTACCTTTCAGGTGTGTTTCCCATCTTCTATCATATACATGTATCATCCATTCCGTCCTTCCAACCCTGAGTTCCAAGTAGCCATCCAGAACTCTGTGTCGCTGTTCGCGCTCACCTGTCTATAATCTCACATCGTTCTTGCAGAAGCGTCCTCGGGTAAGATTGGCGTCCAATGCATATCCCCTTCTTCATCTTCCGATCTCGTTTCCATCGCCGTCCACGCTTTCACTGACCGCATGGTCTACCCTCGCTCTTCATCTTCCTTCATATCTCCCCTACTTCTCGTCTCCGAAGCTCATGAGAGACGTGGATACCGAGGGCGTCCCTCGAGGCATGCGTAACGAAGCTCCGGCAGGTTCATATTCGCACGTAGCCTACGTGCGTGTGTATGCGACCTGTCGACTTAGGAGAATATGGTTTAGCGAAGGAGGACCGGCTCAGAATCTCCCATGGGAGTTCGAATTGTATGGCTACGAATAGGAGACGTCTCGAGTTTTTCGTTGCTCCGAGTAACTCTTGTCAAACCTATTATTCTTTCAACTTCTTTCGCCAGCCCTTGCTCGGTATTCCACTTGCCATTTTGAGGATTTCTAAAACGTCTGAGGATCGGTGAATCCCCTCCTGAGTCTCTCCGTCCGACTTGTTGAACCAACGCCGTACACCCATTCTTGAGTTCTTTTTTTTTCGCTCAATATTGGGAAAACTTGCTGCTAAGACAACCTGCACGATCTCGTAGACTTTCCCCTTACAAAGGAAAGATGCGAAATACTCGTCTTCTTGAGGGTGTTGTCCCCGGCGACCCGGCAAGTTACTCTGCACGGCAGCTTCCATTCATCTGTTAAGTTCTATCAAGAGGTTTCGGTGACAGGGAGGGCTGGTGTATCAGGGCTGGTGGATTAGGGGCGATCTTGGCATTCAGAAGGCATTGATAACAGATCAACAACATACCAAGACCGGTCAAGACTGAGAAAGCTTGATGTAAAGCGGAGTTTGTCTTGATTATCCCCAACACCCGGACGTACCATGGCCCAATTACTTTCACAAATCATAGCGAAAGTGACTTCGAAACTCCAAGTGAGACACGCTTTATTAACATCCAACAGTTTCGATGCCATACGTCGCCCATTTTGCGATCTGGACCATGTCCAAGCGATGCAACCAAGTCTATTGGTGTCGTTATTGCAATGATCAATTTATGATTTGTTGCGACAATTTCGCCCGTTTACCAACTCTGCAATGACATACACGACGTTTCTTAGAAATCGTCAATAGGAAGATAGTTGTTCAAAGTGATAAAAAAAGATATAAATTGTTTGTGGGTATATAATTCGTTAATACAATATAAATCAGATATGCTATGAATCATGGACGGGAAAGATGAATGTCCCGAAAAGCCACTGAAACTTTTCTAACGAATCGTTTGAAAGAAGGCTTTTTCCGTGGAGCCTCAACAGTGACGTGCGATTCCGTCTGCTCTTGATTCTTCCCATCTCCCTCAACGTTTTCCACTTTAGTGGATTGAGTAACCGCGACGGTGAACGGATTGGATGCACTGTTCTCTGGCTTATCCGAGCTCTGCACCACATTATTGGTGGCCACATTTGCGTCTCCGGCATTGGATCTCTCATTCGGAAAATAGGAGTCGGTGTCCTCTTGAGGATGACGATGATGAGGTGTAAGTTTATGCATGGTGGTGACGATATGCGATGATAATCGTTTTGCAGGAAGTGACAAGCGCCTGGGAAGTTTAGGCTTCACCGAAGTCGCCAATTTAATAGACGAATGGAGTTTGTTAAAAGGGATTTTGGTCGAAAAGGAGATGCGATGGGATTTAACTTTGGCTGGATGTAAAAGTTAGGACGATGTAACATACGAGGAAAAGTCGTACTTACATTGCTCATTCATATCTTCCTTGGCAGCATTAGCTTCATCAGGGTCTACGAGAGTGGATGTATCGGATGCGAATGATGCAGAACGATTCTTTCGAGTGACTTCACGAGCATGAGGCTTTGAGATGGCCCATGTCAGGAAAGTCACGACTACCGACACCGCCAAGATAGACTGTGGATGTGATCAGTTCAAGAACATACGGGTCTTAGGCATTCAAGACGTACGATAACAACATAATTGTCGATCGGAACTTTGGATTCGAGTATAACGATCACAGGTGAGGATTGTTCATCGAGAATAGCAGAAGACATGTTTGATTCAATAGGAGTGTAGTTGATTTGTGATAGTCGATGCTGGTCAGAAGTGTTTGTCGAATCTAGCGAAAACTGGGCTGGCTTTTATGCATTTTGCCTCCACGGGATCAAAGTGGGTCGCATACAAAAATGGAACATTCTCCTATTCTCAGCTATGACGTATGAAACAAACAATGTGGCGCAGTGGAGTCGAAAACGCCACCCCATGGGCTGTGCAAAACCAATAACACAGCCCGATTGTGGAGTTCGTACTTCGAAGTGGGTCACTGGGCGATCAGGATGTCTGAGAAATAAGGGAGTAAGTGTTGGCAATCTATAATTCTAACGTTCGAATCCGACTCGATGAATTGACAAGACTAGTACCCTTGTAATTGATAACGATATAAATGTACTCTCGCCAAGTTGATTGCAATAACCAAGATAATTTCCATGGCATAGAACGAAACGGAGATACCACTCTCTAAGTGTACTTATAATCAAACAATTAGTCATTTCTTTCTCTGGCACAGGGTCTTCGGTACCCGTGAATGCATTGTCTTGCTCGTCTCACATACCATTTAATACGCACAATCGCATGAGAGGCAAGCTTGTGGAACGGCATAAACAGTCTTTTGTAAACACGAGCGGTGAGAATGAATTGACTCACTTCCATGTACATAAGTATTTCCAGATCGCTTAAGAGTCTTCCAGAGCAGAAACATCAATGTAGTTCGCTGTTTCCTAGAGTTCTACAATCAATAAACATGCCGGCTCGATTTCTTGACGTATGTGCAGCCACAGCCAGCGAAAATCGATTGTATCCCCGCATCATATTCGTCACATATTATTCGTATCGCACATTCCGCGAGTTATGATATACCTAAATAGAGTAAATTCTTCCTTCCATATACCAGCACCCTAGATACTAGAGACGTGAACTCGTTATCAATACCTTTCGTTGAGAAACGCATTTTTCGAACCAATTGAACCTCCTCTTGAGCCCGTCCCCGCAATGGCCAAATTATGATCCGTTGAGACAAAGTCCCTCCTTCACCAAGAGTAAACACAATGGGTTCCTTATTCACAAAGGGCTTTAGGGTATTTTAAACAGAGTCATATATTGTTTGTAGGTATAATTTGTTAATACATTTAGTCAAGTTCGTTACCGAAGACGAATAGTCATCGAAGCTCTTCTAACAAATCGTTTGAAAGAGTTCATCTTCCGTGGAGAGTCGGCGGTGATGTGACATTCCGTTTGTTTCGTATTCTCCATGTCACCTTCAACGCTTTCGACTGTGGTGGTCTGGGTAACAGAAACAATGATCGGTTTTGATGCACTGTTCACTGGCTTATCGCTCTGCACCACATCGCGGGTAACATTGTCGTACCCAGCATTGACATCCTCACTTGGAAAGTATGAGTCGGTATCCTCCTGAGGACGACGATGATGGGGTGTGAGGTTGTGCAGGGTAGTAACGATATGCGATGAAAATCGTCTTGCAGGAAGTGACAAGCGACGTGGGAATTTAGGTTTCATGGATTTACTACGTGAAATCGCCATTTTGACAGACGAATTGAGTTTCTTAAAGGTGATATTGCTAGCAAAGGAGACGCGATGGGATTTGCCTTTGGCTGCGGATGCAAAAGTTAGAACGATGTAACAAATGAGTGGTAAGCGTTTCTTACGTTGTTCATCCATGTCTTTCTTGGCAGCATTAGCTTCATCAGGGTCTACGAGAGTGGATGCGTTGGATGTGAGTGACGAAGAACGACGCTTTCGCGTGACTTCACGGACGGGAGGCTTTGGGATGGCCCATGATGGGAAAGCCTGAATTAGCAACACCGCCAAGAATGACTGCGGATGGGATCAGGTCAAGAATATACGAGTGTAGAGCGAGTGAGACTTACTATAATGACGTGTGTGTAAGTCTGAACTCTGGAAGCGAGTATAATGATGAAAGGTGGGCGTTGTTCAACGAGAACTATAGAAGACATGTTTGATTCAATAGAAGCGTGATTGATTGGCTGCTGGTCGGAAGTGTTTGTCGAAATTGACGAAAACTGGGCAGTCTTTATACATTCTGCCTCCACGGGATCAAAGTGGGTCGCATACGAAAAAGGAACACTCTCCTATTTTTTGATGGAACAAATAATGTGGCGCAGTGGAGTCGAAACGTCACCCCATGGGCTGTGCAAAACCAATAGGAGTTTGTACTTCGAAGTGGGTCACAGGACACTCAGGAAGTCTGAGAAATAAGGGGGTCAATGTTGGCAATCTACAATTCTAACATTGAATCCGACTCGAAGACTTGGCTGAGACTGGTCCTCTTGATTAAAGATATGGACTCTCTCCTTATTGCGATAATCAACACAAATTCCACTGGAGAGAACTAAGCGAAGTCACTTTTCGATACCACTATCTTTGCTATGGACCTGTAGCTAGAATTAATCAGTTTTCCTCATCCGTGACCATACTGTCTTGCTCGTCCGATGTGACATTAAGCATGCACCATCGCATGAGAGGCAAGCTTTCGGAACCAGCATCTGAGCCAACCCTTTTCAAGCAGAAGTCGTAAGAATATTTTTTTTTCGCTTCCAGGTACTCAGGCTAGCATTATTATTGCCAGCCCGCCTTGAGAAGCACCTATTTGAATGTACATCGCTGTTTCCCCGAGTCCTTCAATCAACGAACAAGCCGGCTTGATTTATCAATTCGAAGCCTGCGAAAAGCAACTATATTTTTCTTTCACTGCATTATATACGTAGATACTATCTGTATCACACATCTCGCGAGTTTTGATTTATATAACTAGACTCGTTTCTTCCTCGCATGACAGCATTCCAAACTCCAGCAGATTTTTTATCGGCACCTCCCGTCAAGGTACACTTGCTTACCAAAAAATCAGCTGCACACTTGACCTTTCTCGAGAACGTCCCAATGCTACATCCATAATCTGTTTGACTTTATTCACCAAGAGTAGAGACAATGGAAATATATTGCTTGTGGGTATAATTCGTTGATTTTTTAGTTAAGTATGCTACAGAAGATAATTATCCCCGAAGGCCTCTGAAGCTCTTCTAACAAATCGTTTAAAAGAAGTCATCTTCCGCGGAGACGCGACAGTGAGGTGAGATCCTGTCTGTTTGACATTCTCTCTGTCGACCTCAACGTTTACGACTTTAACAATCTGGGTAACGGATATGATCGGTTTTGATGCACTGTTCACTGGCTGATCATTCTGCACCACATCGCTGGTAGCCACATTTGCGTCCCCAGCATTGGTATTCTCACTTGGAAAATAGGAATCATTATCCTTCTGAGGATGAAGATGATGGGGTGTGAGGTTGTGCAGGGTAGTAACGATATGCGATGAAAATCGTCTTGCAGGAAGTGACAAGCGACGTGGGAATTTAGGTTTCATGGATTTACTCCGTGAAATCACCATTTTGACAGACGAATTGAGTTTCTTAAAGGAGATATTGCTAGCAAAGGAGACGCGATGGAATTTGCCTTTGGCTGCGGATGCAAAAGTTAGAACGATGTAACGAATGAGGGGTAAGCGTACTTACATCGCTCATCCATGTCTTTCGTGGCAGCATTAGCTTCATCAGGGTCTACGAGAGTGGATGCATTGGATGTGAGTGACGAAGAATGACGCTTTCGCGTGACTTCACGGACGGGAGGCTTTGGGATGGCCCATGATGGGAAAGCCTGAATTAGCAACACCGCCAAGAATGACTGCGGATGGGATCAGGTCAAGAATATACGAGTGTAGAGCGAGTGAGACTTACTATAATGACGTGTGTGTAAGTCTGAACTCTGGAAGCGAGTATAATGATGAAGGGTGGGCGTTGTTCAACGAGAACTATAGTAGACATGTTTGATTCAATAGGAGTGTGATTGATTGGCTGCTGGTCGGAAGTGTTTGTCGAAACTGACGAAAACTGGGCAGGCTTTATACATTCTGCCTCCACGGGATCAAAGTGGGTCGCATACAAAAAAGGAACACTCTCCTATTTTTTGATGGAACAAATAATGTGGCGCAGTGGAGTCGAAACGCCATCCCATGGGCTGTGCAAAACCAATAGGAGTTTGTACTTCGAAGTGGGTCATTGTGCGCTAAAGAAGTCTGAGAAAAAGGAGGTAAACGTTGACAACCTACAATTCTAACATTAAATCCGACTCGAAGCAATGGCCACGACTCGTACTCTTGTGATTAGTAGCGGCATATATTTACTCTCGCCAGGTTGATTGAGATAATCGGTATGAATTTCGCGGGATAGAAACAAGCGAAATCACCTTACTTTACGATTGGTCTCCGTAGCCAGAATCAATCAATCAATCAATCTTTCTTTCTTTGGCGCGAGGATTTTTCCTTATCTATCACCACATTGTCTTGCTCGTCCAATACGTCATTAAACACGCACCCTAGCATGAGTGGTGAGCTTTGGTAACAGTATAACCAGCCTCTTGTAAGCAACAGTGGTGAGCATATACTGTGTCGCTTCCAGATATTCAGGCTAGTACAATGGTCGCCAGATCGTCGTAAAGGTCTTCCAGAGCAGCAACCTGAATGTAGCCGCTGTTTCTTAGAATTCACCAATCAACAAACATGCCGGCTAGATTGGTAGCCTGCGGAAACCAGATGTATCAAACGCCATCCATATATCGTTGCAGATAGGATCCTTTGAGTCTTTATCTACAAACAGAGTCAACTCTTCATCCCATAGATAAACACTCTAGGTTATAGAGACAAATTCCTGATCAACACCTCACGCGCCGGAAGATCACTTACTTCTCGAATAATCAAATGAACCCGAATGCAGGTACGCTACATGTCTCTTTGATATCCTTGTCAATGATTCTCACAATGTCGGACTCGTGATATCCCAGTCCCCTCTATTGTAAAATCTGTCCCGAAAATTGTGATGTTGACGGATCACATTTGGGACTGCGGACAGACCTCGCGAGTGACATCCGTTGGCAACAGTCGGCATACTCAAGTTCAAAAGCAACTTGTCCAACCGTTTGTTGATGTGTGGAGCGCCCACCCTTCGAGACTTCATTATGGAAGTTCTCTCAACGTTGGAGACATTAAGACAGCCATCGCTTGACAGATCCGATGATTGGAGAACGTGGCCCGCATTGGCAGCATGTGCAACTTTGACAACTGAAAGCAACATTCTCCCCCCCTTACACATACATACGCCTATCTCACATACGCTCTCCATGCGAGCCACTGCTCTGGGTGCACAAGCCGAAAGAGATGAGCCAATGGGGACAAGAAGCCCAAACCAAGATCGGTCGTAGTTCACACGCGCCTTCAACTCGGCTCCTCCCAAATACAAATTTGGGGGCGAACAAAAGAGATTTTAGGGTAAGTACTAGTATACGGTTGAGTTCGACGTCTCGCTGTCAGACCAGGTCTCGGGAGTGCTGAGACTAGAGAGCCTGGGCGTTTGGATCCTGCTGGTGTTGGTGTAGTCGTCGTGGGTCGTGGCGGTGCTGTTGAGAGAACAGGCGAGGGCGTATGTGAGAGACAATATGAAGTCAAAATACCCTCAACGTCTAGAAAATAAAAGAGTTCCATGGAGCGCAGACGCCGTATCAGTGTACGTCATCTTTTTCTTTGAAGTACAGCTAGAATCCTCGCGGATATTGGTTTATATGGTTGGCATACGACGAACATATTTTGGAGATTTTGGATGGCAGGAAACTGGTGGAAGGGGAGGAAGGTGGATGAGACGATTGGTGAATACTTTTTCTTCTCTGGCCATTTTTGGGGGGTTCTCAACTATAGTCACGTTATGTTTCTTTGCTATGACTTACACTTATATCTGATTATTCGATGTCTCTCCTTTGAATACAGAGCATCCTCCATAATTCAGCTGGACATAAGTAATACAGACATTATGAGTGAAAATCAGAGCAGCAAGACCCATGCTGAGAGTACTCCAGCCGTGAAAATTCCCCACGCAACGTACGACTCCTTTGCAAACCTAACTCCAGGTATTGCATTGTTGTCCTTCAAGTCCGCCACGATTGTCATAAGGAACGTGGTCGCAGGGTAAGTCCGCGTTTGTGTTCGAGTTTCAGAGTCGCCCCAGGCCTGATAGACGCACACCATTGTGCTTTCTCCATCAAAGACGCAATCTTCATTCCTACCGAGGTGGGGGGTAAGCCCAGATGACACGGCATCATCATGGTAAACGTAACGTGTAGCGTCCGCTGCAAATGTGTCTGTACATTTTCGTCGTCATTACAGATAAGTGGATTTCAACAGCGCACTCACATGACGTGGTTACAGGGGATGTTGCTGTTTCAGTCGTGGTGCTTAAGGTCATGCTCGGGACAAGCTCGTCTGATTGGGTCTGGATGGGTTCCCCCACGACCAAGCCACTGAATACTTCTTCTACTACGACCACGCCACTATATACTTCTTCCACCATGTAAGTCGTCATTCCGTCTGTGCCTGTACCAATCAGGTGAAAGGCATGAGACAGAGACAAGAGGGAGAGAGCTGGTAATTGCGTGGTCGTGGTATCGGGCAACGCTTCAAAAAGAGTGATAGTCGTTGGCCTGGCGAAAGTCACTGAGAATCATGAGCCTTGATTGCATAGGATTATGGAAAATGTACACTGACTCGAGAATGGTAATACTGCAACAATAAGAATTAATGTGAACTTCATGATTTCACCAGAAGAGCAGGTCTGAGTTTTTCAATGCCATATGCATCATCAAATTCAGGAATTTGGATGATAAGTAACTCGAGTTCGAACTGATCAATGTCGGAAAAATGTCTGAATCATATTGTTATCGGTTTCGCATTACAGTCCCAACTTTAGAGGTCAAAGACCCGTAAAAGCGGTGATAGATCTCGGAAAAGTGGCCGACAACTTCCCGTTCGAGACAGCAACGTGGTTTTAACAGACACAATCGAGAACAACACGGCTGGTTACAAAAGCAGAAGCAGAAAGTTGCATATGGCAAAAGAGTACAAATGGAGATCACAAAATTACAACACCTCTTGGATGACATGCATGAGAAAGAGAAGCATGTGGTGACTGGGTAGACTGGTGATCGGTGAACGTTTATCCGTTACGCTGAGTAATGACCAATGAACCGATATGTAGCTATGTAGCATGGTCCAATTTACAGATCTTCTGGTGTTAGATGTGACTCGCATTGCATTGGAGAATCGAGATGGCTCTGAGTGTTTGCGGCGTTCAATTAACGACTTCTACCACACTGTTACTATCCCGACGGCGATGAATTCGTACTGATTGATGTTTTTGTTGTTGATTTACAGAACAAATTCACAGTTGAATTCGGCAACGGTGCTGGTACAGCGACATCATGGTTGAATCTTGAAGCAGAAAGACAACGTTGAAAATAGACCAGCCGCAAAATACCTGTTCAATGTACGACGAGTACGACTTCTCCACAACCTTGCTTCCAGGTATTGCGTTGTTGCCCTTCAAGTATACTGCAATTATGGTGAGGAATGTGGTCGCAGGGCAGGTCCGCATAGGAGGCGACAAGAGTTGTTTGCAACTTCAGTACTTATGGCTGGCTGTGGCTGGACCCTGGTTACATCAAAAAAGCTGCCACTGTGTAGCGTAGGTAGATAGATATTCATACACAGTAAAGTAGTAACGTTGTGCTTATGTGGACGAATACAAATGAGGTCAACAATCATCAATATCACATCAACACTTCCATGATGTAAAGGTAAGCATTCAGGATGAAGCATGGCACGGCACGATCCCTCAAAGCAACTCGTACCAGGGCTGAAGGTACCGTAGCCTAAGCAGAAATATTATCGCCAAGTCCAAGCCGAATCGGAATCGATCATTCGATATATCAATTCAAAGTCAATACCATACAGGTTGAAGTTAAGTATACACTATGTATTAGCCAGGAATATGAACTGATTAACAATCATGCAGAAAGCAACAAGAAAAGCATAACAACCAGATAGAATGCAAGTTTGTACGAATCTCTAGTACTTCATTTCTTGACATATCGCTGGACTGTTTGTCTTAGTCCAAAAAGCATCTCCCTGCGTCGGACAGGGTTGTCAGGTAGTGCAAGCATGCCTGTTGCAACTTTGTACAAGTATGCGAAGTCGGCATGGGCCTCGATGGGGAGTCGACCGCTATTTTTCAGCTGCTTGACCCGCATCCGTTCTTTGAAATGCTGTGCAAAGTTCTTGGACACCACATCTGCGCGTTCCACTACGGGTAAGGGGACACCTGCGATGTTGGCCACATGGGTACCGAACGAAGACGTTGCAGCGCCATCGATAAGTTTAAACAAGAACACAAGCTACGAATGTCATCAGGGTATGAAAATTAATTCGAGGAACCGGAACACACATCACGTTTTTCATCATCGACGAAAGTGGACATATGCATGTTCCGAATGTTGGGATGGTATGCAAAATCATCGGTGAGTGAGCCGTAGTGAGTAGCAAAGAAGGAAAGGGGCAAGGTATGAGTCGCAAGTTGGTGAAGAACGGCTCCAGCAATGGCCATGCCGTCCTAGTAGAAACATGAAATCTGATCTGTGTTCTGAATGGAACGTCAACATACATATGTTGATGTTCCTCTGCCAAGTTCTAGAACATTGGATACTGTGTCAGAATTGATTAATTCAAGACGTGGACTTTTTTACCATCCAGTATAACCAGCGATTTTGGTGTTGCATCGCGAAGAATTTTACAGCTACATCGATGCATGAAAGACAAACTTTGAATAATATGAATCAGCATACCATTCGTCCAGTTCCACTTTGAAAGTGCTAGCATTCGAAAACATATTGTCGTAAGCACCCATACGAGTGATAATCGAGTCAACTGGGCACAGCCTAAAAAGAGAATCAGACAACGAGATCACAGTATGCTCGACTACTTACCGTGCTCTTGATGCAGGTACGAGCATGCCCAACTGAGCAATAATCTGGAAGAAGTAATTAAACGACTCGCAGGCGACTAGAACGAACGGTAGGCCGTACAACACCAATAGCAGTCATACGCATAAGAGTCGATTTACCTCTGAAGGTCTATCAGAAAAATCATAGGACGGCGACGAGAAAAGAACTCCTACGCCATGTTGGGTCCTGCAAGGATTGATCAATACTCAACAGATGGGGCTTACCACAATGGACTCACCAGTCAGCAGAACGATTTTCCCTGCGTCACCACCCAGCTTGACATCATTAGGTATAAAGGACTTGGAGCTCATCAAAGACAACGTTGGATGTCTTAGCTCTTCAAAATCTACCCATGCAGTGTCGCCTTCAACGAACTCGGGACGACACACAGGTTCGCCGATAGCAACAGACGACTTTGCCAGACTGAACAAACAATCCAATTCAGCGAAGACCTTGATAATTCGCAGCCACACCGAACGGTCTGCGTCGAACTCTGTGAAGAGCCTGGATCGGAAGGTTTTGATAGCGGTATTTCGAATTTCGCGCGCTTCTTTGAGCTGACGGACTTTCGTTTGTAGAGATCGGACGACCCATCGTGATTTAGCCTGCCAGGAAGCAGTAAGAAGCCACGATACAATAGCTCAGGAAAGTGACATACTTTAGTGGCAGAGCTCTTGGTCCAACCATCTGGTATTCCTTTCTGGCCGGCCGATGTTTCGACAAGGTAGATTTCCTCCAGAGATGTTAAAAAATTGAATAATATAGCCGCCGAAAAAAAACGTACCTTGTTACCTTGAGCACTATGCCAGTACGAGAGTGAAAAGCTATCACCATGTTAATCAAAATGGAGGATGAAGAAGATTGCAAGCAAACCCAAGCTTCTTCTCCATTTCCTTGAGGTCATTTTCCAATTCTTCTTCCAAATCGATGATCTCAGTCATTATCTCGTCGTAAGTACTATCTTTGCCCTCTTTAGGAATGAGTTCATCGTCTAACAAGCAAAATCAATTGGAAGTGACCAAAGAATGAAAGGGAGATGGTACCCTTGTCAGATGATGGCTTGACGTATAGACTCTCAATGTTCTTGATATAGGGTAGCAAATCAGGAGCACTACGAAGCAATCCAAAGATGGTTCTCGAATTGAAAGACTCCGACGTGTCCGCCAGACGGCTCAAGCCAATGCTGAGCTTCTTGAAGGCCTACATGGTTTGAGTTCAGAAAAGAAGAATTATCGCAGAAAATCATAGGCTAACTTACAGCAAGGACTTTCAGAAAGTCTTTGATTGTACAGTTCTTTGCATGGATACGTGACACGATACGCTCAAGATCTGGCATTCCTTTGGCGAGCTCTGCGAAGTCGGCTTCAAAGGTCTGGTGGTCGATGAGGTCTTGCACTGCGTCAAGCCTTTTTGGGAGAGATCAACTTTCAAGACCCAGAAGATTTGAGTTAAGTACCTTGCATTAATATCAGAGATTTGGCGTAGAGGCATGCAAAGCCAGATCCGGAATAGTCGTTTGCCTGTATCGAGATTCAGCATAAATGGGCGAGTCATTAGGCAGAGAACACACCAAACGGTGTAACACATCTACTAAGCAACTTCAAGAGCGAACCTTCTTCAGTTCCCTCGTTATTCAACAGAACCTGAAAATGTTTTTTGGAAGTCTACACAATCTATTGTCGCCCATTGCACGTACCTCGATGTGAGCTAAGGTCTGTCCGTCCAACGTCAAACCCTGACCTTTCTTCATAGGATCATAAACATTGAAGTTTTTCATGCTCAAGATATCCTTGTCAATGTTCAGTTGTCGGAGATACCTGTGGTATAGCATATGAGAAGGGAGTGACTGCATAAGTCCACGTAAAACCAGACCATATCATAGATCCCAAAGCCTTGATAGCATTCTGCGACGCAATCATAGCTCGGATAGCCTCCGGAACACAGGAGGGCAAAACGTTTTTCTCATCCTCGTCAACCATCGTAGCATCGTCTTCCTCTTCGGAGCACATTGCCCGGATCTCCTTCAGTGTTTCATCATAAGTAAATCCCTCAACAGGACGCAGCCCAGTCCATAGGCACGCGGCTGGGAGAACAATTTTGAGCAGACGGGTGGTGGCCACTGATAGATTACCCTGCAAGGCAATCGGTCGATATCCTCGTAGAAAGGTCCAAGAAACTTGCCTTGATGAACACCATCTCCTTGGGTCGGAGTTGTCGCATTAAGGTCTCCAGCTTGGTGCGGCACACGTCATCCTCGAAGGCACTCAAATCAAACTGCGACGTTGAGCAATCAAGTATACATATGCCAAACTTGTTATTATTTGCGTTCTCCTGAGACTCTTCCTCATAGATAGAGATACAATGTCCCGCTTGTTCGTCCGTTAGAAGCTCAGCGTCGACAAGGGTACCATTCGTGTAAACTTTGTTGAGTTCACTGAGATAGCCAGGTCAAAAATGTGCACGGAAGCGCGATCATGTGCATGATCTCACCGTCTGACTATTTTCTCTTTGTTCTTGTCTTTACTGACCTTTCCTTGAGACTTGTCAGCGGCCATGCGCATCTCTGCCCCAAGCGCTGTTTCTGCTTGATCAACCCGCCCGACTTTGTAACCTGGAAGACAAGATGAGCTTCATCCACCATGGAAACATTGTCTGTAATACTTACCCTTCCCGAGAAATTTGCTGGAAAGTCACAATGAATCAATGTCTTCGTCGCCAGTCACAGGGGATTGACTTACGCGGCCCAAAAGTTGAACGACATTTCAGGAACACCAACCTATGTCGTTAGATGAGATTCTGGCTATCTGACGAGATAATGAAATAACCATTGACATCTTCACCCGCGATGTGAGCTTGAGGTCGAATTCTTGATGTCCGACCCTTGCGTCATCTTCATACAGCTATCGCTTCAAGTTCAAGGAAGAAATGTTTGCTAGTGACACGGTCGCTTACTTCTAAGAATTTTCTGGAGGATTGCTTGTCACCGAATAAATATAAAGCGAGTTGATAGATGCATACCCTTTCTGGAAGAATAAGATCTAAAGGCAACTATGAGATCGTGGTATAAACAGGGTAGTGGAACTTGTCACCGTATCATAGTGATTTTGCTTGATCTATCTAATTGTAAACATTCATACTTGTATCAATTAAGGACGAGAACTGACCTCCCAGAACTGGGCAAAGGAGTTAATCAAAGCTATCAATATTAACCTACGAAGCTCACCTGTCTTTCAAATGGTGTAAACTCTGCCCAGGCCGACTTAGGTATATAGATCGTTCGAGGATCATAATCGGGCTCTCCAGGTCGACGACCCTCCTTCTATTAGACCAGCTGCTTAAGTCATTGCGAAGAAGTATTGAAGCAAGCTACTCGCATCTTTGATATCTTCCAAGAACGAATAGGGAGTTTCTGCGGCCTTCTTTTCGTCCTTCTTGCATTGTTCTCGACGCTCTGCAGCAGTAAGAAATAGTCCCGAAGCACCTCCATTCGACAGAGCAGGAGTTTGCCTTGCGGAAGGAGCTTTCTTTGTTGATGACTTGGATTTCGACTTGGATTTGACGTTGTCGTCATCGTCGTCGCTAAATTCATCTTCTGAGGATACTGCAGAGCGTCTCGAAGACGCAGATGATCGTGACCCTGAGGACTTGACAGACCCCCCATCGCCATCTGAGTCTGAAGGAACAATGAAGTCGTCATTGTCGGACGCGTTCGAGCGACACTTGCGTGCTGAAGAGGGGTCACCAAAAATAGACAGCATATATGTAGGTTTGTACCTTTCTTTACAGGCGACTTCTTAAAATTGGTAAGTCTTTGAGAGAAGGATGTAATTGGGCCAGAGTCTCTGTCGTCTTCGTCTTCGTCATCCGTACGAACCTTGGTAATACGTTGCTTTTTGGCGGCAACTAAATCATGGAATTAATGCCAAGCATAGCTGCCGGATTTGAAATCGTAACCTTTTGAGATAGGCGAAGAATCAGGTTGAACTGACTTGCGTTGCTTGCTCATTGAGTTGTTATTTTCTTCATCAGAATCCATCAATGTAACTTTTCGCTTTCGCCGAGTCTATTTATTAATAAGGTCATCAAAAATAGAGTAAGATTGATGGAAAAGACCATTTTCTGCACAGGATGGGGATCCTCCTCGTCAGATGCCAACATGTCAACGTCTATTGGATCACTCGTGGGCGGTGTACTATGGCCGCGCGACGAGGTGGAACGGCCCATAGAGGATAAGTTCAGCGCGCGTATGTTGGACGACTTTGACGCGGGGGTTTGGGGTTCTTGAGATGAAGACTGCGACATTGACGCGTCGTCAGAAGGCGTGACCACAGACTTTGTGCTCTTGGCTTGAGCTTTTAGAGTGCTCGATGACCCATTCGTGTCTTTGGAAAACCATGACATTATACTTTTTTGTTTGTGTTCCGCGTTGGCCTTCTTGGGAGCCATGGCTGGAAGGTGACAGAGCTGACCAAAAGCCGCGAATAAGACGCGTTGGTCCGTGTTTGGCTTGGTCCGTGTTTGGCGAGGATCAAATTACGCCAAATATCGAACGGCCTTTTTCATTATGAACGACGATCCTGAGGACATCTTGAATGAATCTCTTGCTTTCCTTGGCGGACAGCCCGTCATCGATGACAGTGTGGTATATTATGGCCCTCTGACTCTTCAAATAGCGCAGAAAGTATGTTTATGCACTTGAGAAAATTGAATTCACCTGAAGCCCTAAAACTGCAGCAAGGCAAAGTGCGATTGCCACTCATGTCCAACAAATAATTGCCTTAATACAATGTCTATTCCAAGGCAAATACCCTCCTTGCAGACCATCTATTCTCCCCTGCATTATATCTCGCCGAGAGAATTGAGAGAGGATTCTTTCCTGTTCAGAGTGGTTCGACGGGTTCGTGTGAGATCAGATTATCAATCAGCGTCATCGAGCTCAAGTATTCCGCAGTCATTGAACTCGGTGCAGGAACTGGACTACCTTCCCTACTTCTGGCGACAACTCCCAACCACCCGACACTCGTTGTAGTCACTGATTATCCCGATGAAAATATACTCGGAAATCTGAAGAAGAACCTAGAAAAGAATAGACCACATTTTGAACCTACGTGCCGTATTGAATGTATAGGATATGAGTGGGGGGCAGACGCAGATCCCTTACTGTAAGCTTTGAGTATCCACTTTCACACTGATATGGCTCGATCTCTATCCGTCAGAAAATTACTGCAAGACCCATTCACGAGTCAGACTTCACGGCAGGGATACGACATCGTAATTCTCTCCGATCTTCTCCATTTCCATGGATCGCATGATGTTTTGATCTCATCGATACAAGTCCTCCTTTCCCGTTCAGAAGATTCAAAAGTGCATGTCTCGGTAAATTATTTTCCATTCAGGTCGTATGCCTACTGAAAGCGAACGTTCAAAAGGCCGGGAAATATACACATAGAAATGTTTGCGAGGACTTCTTGCGCAAAGGTCGGGAGGCCGGTCTTGTGTTTGACGAAGTCCTCATCGGCCCTGAAGAGGGAAGTTGGAAGGGCACGATGAAAGTAGGAGGCTTAGATCAGGAAGCATTGACCGTACGGAAGACCAATTGTTACTATTGGGTTGGTAGATGGGCCAGTGTTTAGTTCAAATTTGTTGTTGCGTACGTCATGTATACTGATCCGTCTTCCCGACAACTTGAAGTATAATGAGGGCTGACATTAGAATGCGGTTCACTTGAAGCGTTCCAAAACCACAAATCACCACGTTGGGATACCTATCGTCGACTCTTCCAATCTCACTGTGTTCTGTGCGACCTGTAGTTTCCTTGAGCCGCAAACCACGCAGAACACGTCACAGAATGCGCTAAGCACCCCTGCTGTACTTCTTGTGGCCATCAACAATCTCTGAGTGGTCATGTACTGCGTTATCGTCTCATGTATACTGTTTTATCTGTGATGTCGATTCCAAGGCTTTCCAAATGGTGAGCTGCTTCCTCTGATGATGTTTCATGTCTATGGACCTAGTTTTATCTGTACAGCATTATAGTATTTTTTCGGTTCACGATGATCATCATGACGTCTTCAACGATAGCGACGACGACTTCTTATTGCTATGACCAATACTTATTCTTCGATTTTGAAATTTCGGAATATAGATTTAAGATGAGGGGCATTTCTTGAGAAGTACAGAAAGTACCGGGTCCGTTGAAATGAATGTTCCGGAAGGGGCGTAAACGGTAGAACAAGATTAATGGCAGGTAAACGCTTTTCTTGGTTCTCCGCCGCATTTGAAGTCTCTCCTTTGGTTTCGATTCCTGTTTGCTCATAAGCATTTCTGACTGGACAGTCAATGTATAATACTACTGTTTATTCTAATTTAGTTAGAGATGCGAATAGCCACAGAGAACTGAGACAGTCTTTATATAGCGCGAACGAGGTCTTCAGAAGTCCTTGTCTCGATTCTCACGCCATATACGCGCACCATGCCACGTGCACGTGGTTTCGCCGCGTCGCAGCCTTAACAACCACTTGCTTAGATCTGCCGCCGAAGCAAAGTTTTGAAATTGAATGACACAATTTTGAACTAGTGGATACATACACTCACTCGTATAGATGACGTCGAGGTCTATCTCTTCTCTTCGACTTCCAGGGTTTGCACTCCTGCAACTAACAAGCGCAGGATACACGACAGTCCAGGATTTACAAGGTATCTCAGTTGAAACACTTGCTCAAGGTAACTCTTCTCTTTTGTTATGAGCTTGACCTAGCTGATGAGTGAGTAGAACTGAAAATATCTCTATCAGAAGCAGAAGAGATTCTCACTGTGACCCAAAGACCGAGCCTCACACAAGCACTTGGACAGCCCATACTGACTCAGTCTGCCGCATCTATTGTCAAAAATAGTGAAAAATTATCAACTGGATCTCGCTCTGCTGATGAACTCCTCTCCGGTGGTCTTTCTCTTGGACAAATTCTTGAGATATCGGGGCCTCCAGGGACACCAAAGGAAGCATTGGCAATCAGCATCGTCAAATCTTTCGTAGAAGCCTGTAGAGAAGTTTTGTTCGTCGGTAAGACAACATTCGCGACTAGTCATGAATAATTAACATGATTGCATTTTCTGTAGACTGTCAGCACATGTCGAGCCCAGCTACCCTGGACCGGGTACTGGGAAGTAAGTCGGCCTGGAAATGATCTAACCTGGTCATATTCTCAATGTTGATTAGCTTTGGGAACGTCTTCCGATTATCTGCGACTCGTTCATCACTCTGATATTATTAGCCTCTCTGAACTTATGGTTTTGATATATAATCTACCGAAATTGCTCGAATCTCATCCTCAAGTACGTTTCAAATTCTAAGAATACCAGTTTTGTCCCTCCAACCTGGCTCACTAGGTATCACTTCTCGTTATCAACTCTATCTCTTTTCCATTCCAAGCGAAACATGACCTAACGATCACAGCAAGGAACGCACTGCTAGAGAAGATCAAACAGGCTTTCACCACAGCGGTCACGGGTCATAATCTAGCGGTGCGAGTAAAAGGGATCTTGTACTTCCTGTTTCGTTTCTCATCATATCATGATTGCTTCCTTCGCAGATTGTAACAACTTCTCAGCTGTCCACAAAGATCCTGAATGCTGATGGCTCGACTGGAAGTTTTGATACTGGAGCCAAGGGCATCCTGGTACCTCAACTAGGTATAGACAACGAGTCTTAGCTCAAAATTTACTGACAGAACCAAACTTCGCTCAGGTCTGGCCTATCTTCCTGGTAGAGCGTATCGGATGATTTTTGCTGCGGAGGGCAAAACTCGCGGGTGATCACCGTATCCTTACCATATGTTACTGATCATCATTGCTCATATTTAGTTGTAGGGTGATCAAGCTCATCTCCACTCCAGGAAATTCACATGGTACGGGCTCGCTGCATTCAGTATCGTACGAAGTGGTATGCCTTGGCACATTGTTTTGTAGGTTCACTAACGTTGGGATAGACTCAAGATGGCACAGTCAGCTAGACATGTACGGTACCAATTTAGAGCGTCTTGATTCGATAATCATCGTTTCGACTTCTCAGATGATGATCGTTGTACTGTATATGGACGTTGTGGGTCCACGATTTTATGATTTTCTTGCGGAGACTTCCTAATGGAAATATCGGTCACGTATGACAATCGTGGAAGCTTAAGCTCGGTAGAATATTCTGTGGCTCAAGAGTAAGACAGGCTGGTTAGTCGTACTCGTCTAATGTGCAATGAAGGTTATGCTTCCATGACTGCAAGTCTTTGTCAGAGTGTACTAAACACCTGCCACAACTAACGACATTGAGTGATCAGATGGTGTCCTCGGCCCATCATGTTGCAAATATCGATGTATTGATAGTTTCCTACACCAGGTGTCAGCCTGTGACCGGACGGAGCCCCGTGGTCCTGTGCTTTAGCGATAACCACCTGAGCACCCAGGCTTCAGTATCGATTCTTGGATTCGCGTATCAACGAAAGCTTCTCACAACACGCTATACCAACTCAAAGATCTATTAAGACACGTATAGATCGTCAATATAAACACCCAGCATGCCTATGGTCTCGATTAACTCTAATTACATAGGTGGCCCGTCCAACGTCTCGTACACGATCTCAACCCCGACCTGTACTTCAGCTGAAAAGATAGATGCAGGAATACCGACAATGATTCTTATACATCCAGTATACATTGGAAAATATGTCTTTCAAAGTGCGCTCACCACACGAAGCCTTTCTCACATTCTTCTGATCGTTCTCCCCCTAGCTCAATTTTGTGATCCTAAAATTCGTCGATTTAACCTCATTGGCGTCGATACGAGGCTTCATGGGGATACAGAAGGCAAAGTTAAGGATTTTTGGAGGGCAGAGGATGCGGCGCGTGATATGTTAGCATTCATGGTGAGTTATCCTGGATCTCAATACGTCACGCCAGCCCTTCTCTGTCTGACCACAAACGTAGGATGCCCTCCAGCTTCCTCCTTGTCATTTTCTCGCTTTGTCTATGGGTACGCGTATCGCATTGCAAATGGGTATCTCCTACCCCGAGAAAGTTCTTTCTCTTTTCCTTGTTTCCCCAATTCCTCTTCAGGAGGTTAGTTGGTTAAACGCCACAGAAGGAGTGTACTTACTGGTTAACGACATGACGTCAGCCAGCAGGAGTTAGTGAAGGTCGTCAAGAGATCTACGATTTCTGGTGCCTGGGATGGCGCGACCCTGCGCAGCCGGAT
The DNA here is from genome assembly GCA_003313055.1 of Termitomyces sp. MG145. Lineage (NCBI taxonomy): Eukaryota > Fungi > Basidiomycota > Agaricomycetes > Agaricales > Lyophyllaceae > Termitomyces > Termitomyces sp. MG145. The sequence goes on along the minus strand of QGOB01001132.1, from coordinate 51,125 downwards.
ATAGAAGTAATCACGGACGCCGTCAGAGGCGCCAATGAGTTAGGCTTCAACTCCGCAAGTACGTCGCTCGTGGAAGCGATCATAAAAGGTCAGTGTTACTTGTAGACGTGATGTTTCCCACCAGAAAACTCAGACATCCTCCAGCAACTTTCCCAAAAATGGCAAGAAACTATGGACCAGGGAGATTTGAAGAAGGTCAGATTGCGGCCGTCGACTTCTTCAAAGAACAGGTGGATTACTCCACGGAGAAACTTGGAAGAATTCAGTGTCCAGTGAAGTTGATTCATTGTGGCAAGGATATTGCATACCCCCTACACCATGCAGAAGAGCTTCTACAACGACTCGTCAATGCAGGTGTCAACGCCGAGCTAGAAGTTGTCACCAATGCACCGCATTTCGGCACTGTTACGAATGCAACTGAGTAAATATCTAATGCTTCATACTTCTTTTTTGAGATCATGCTCACCGGTATTGGCCAGAATCAACTCACTGCTTCATGATTTCCTTATGAAACAGACAACGTCTGATGTTCCGATTTTGTCAGAAGGAATCACATCTCCATACGAAGCTATGCTTGTTGCGGAAGGGTGGTTCCCGAATCATGAAAACGAGAGCTTTGATGAAGACGACATCTTTGATGAAGATGACGTATTTAATGAAGACGACATATTTAATGAAGACGACTTGCCATATTTGACTGGGCATGAGCCTAACATATCTGGTGAAGACGACTTGTATTTGACTGGGCCATTCCTTGAGCATAGAAATAGTTGGCTTTCATAACCAGCTACAACTGACCAACTTACACTGTGCTAATTATGTAGGCACAGAATATGAGTTGATTGCATAAAGACTGAAATCTAACTTACACTAATTTAGATTAACCTTTTGACAAGAATCCATGGGTGATTCTGTTTTGAAGGGACTGTCAATGCCGATGATCCGCAAGGAAGGCAAACGAATATTGAGTGATCAATGAAGTACATAGATACAGAGTCAAGAGAATGTATGATTTGCATAGCGGCAAACTTGAAGCTCAGTAGCCTAGGCACGGGATATGCCATTGCTCTCATTATAAAACTCAACCAGAACCCGTGTCATTCCCACCTTCATTCCTCTGTTCCTCATGAAAGATAGGTCTTGCAGCAGCTAAGCCATATGCGTTCTTGTAGAACACAATTGACCCCACGTCCTCAACAAACTATTGAGATTCACTCAATGAGTGGGAATGATCATCTCGACTTGGCTGACCTTGCATTCTCTAAACACACGATACACCTCTCCCCATCCTCCAGGTGCACCCTGCCTGTAAATTCCCATCCCTTCCAACTTTTTCCTAAGCGCTGCGGACGCTTCCCACCTATATATTTTTATCAAAGTTTCTGTACAGCGAAAAAACACACCGCTTACGCATGATAGTGCGGGATCTTGCTATAAACATGATGTAACACATGCGTTTCTGAAATTCCATTCGTTGCGTGCCCTGCAATCCATCCCATCGCAGGTCCCAAACCACCGAGAAGACTCCTGTCAAGTGTTGACAGAGCCCCGCGTTGGAATGTAAAAGTATCGGCACGGTAGTGCGGAATGAGAGGATCGGTATGTTGTAGGAAGGTGATTAGGACAAGCCAGTGGTTGACCCTGCGAAATATTGAAGTCAACACAGACCGCAAGGAAGAAAGAACGGAACGCACCACAGATAAGGGATAAGATAGACACGGAGAACGACGGAGAACGACCAGTACATGCACCCAGCAATGATGGATAGGAGCCAAAGAAGCATCCCAAAATCGGACAAGAGAACTTGTCTACTATGGTGCGATGAGAAGATGACGGAAGATGAGCTAAAGTCTGTGAGGAGTGTTATACTTGGTCTTGAGTGAGCGAGGCAAGTGACGCACGGTTAGTCCATTTGGGATAACGTAGTTGTCCAGACACATTACACGCAAGGTATACTGGCAAACCCATTGACTGCATTTCGAAATCAGATATCAAGTAGCGTCAGATGTTTTACTCCGGCGAAGGAGTCAAAAAAAAAAAAGCTCACAAGAATACCGACACACTTCAAACCCGCACCTACTGGTGAGCTCCCCAAAGCTTCCCAGAGCTCTTTTTTCACGGCACAGGATACGAAAGACCCAGATAAATTTTCGCTTGAAGGCTTGAACGCCGGTGCACCTCGCTCCCCGCGCGTCCGCGGCACATAGACTTGGTCTTGAGACATATGACATGTCGAAGCGTGGTGCATTGCATGACTGATTTTCCAGGAGTAGTATGGGACCCCGAGCCTGTCCAATGGTTGGAAAAAAAACTGCCTCGTCTGGTATTATGAATTGAAGACTTAGACAAAGAACACGTACGCAGAGTGCAGAACCCATCCAACGATATTGTCCAGGGATTTTGAGGTAGAGAACGCATTGTGTCCACACTCGTGTGCGATTACCCAGATACCCATACCGAAAAGTCCGACCCAGAAACTATAGTTGGCCCAGAGCGCCACCCACAAGGGTCCGCGGAGACAAGAGTAAGACATAAGTGGGATATAAGACTCCAAGTACGCCGTGACTTCGTAGATGAATCCGATCACAAAGAGGTCCCAGGTGCTGTAAACCTACCCATTATTAAATCACACAAAAGAAATTGAAGGAAGAACGAACAGGTACGAGAAGGATTTGAGAGCGGAACGTTGAAAACAATGCGGACTTGATAGTATGTTTTAGCAGGGTCTGCATGAGAAGAAAGTGGTGGCACGTACGGGATAACTTCAAGAAGCTCTTTCGTCGAAACGTCTGGAATCATGACCAGGGTTTGCCCGTGGTGTTCTTTAGGAGCCGACATTATGTGGGATCCTGACTCACCGTCCGATAACTTTCCCCTGCAGGTCTCGCCGGAATCACGACAGTTATATACTGAATTATATTAGTATCATCGATCGAGGCCCACAAATCATCATCCATACAAGAATTGATTCGATGGTGATGCGCAGGCAAGGCCACCAACTTGCAGGCACCCGACCCATAGGTGCGCCAGTGACCTGAATGATATCTAAAGTACTCGTATTGCTATCTTCGTCAGTCGACTTCTTGATAAGCAGCGTGGTCTGCCAATCCGGTCCGGGTCAGCTAAAGGCTCCAAGTCCCGTCAGGGTACGATCAAGCAATGGAAAGTGGTCATCTCTGCCGCTATGGGTTACCTTCTACCAGATCCGAGAAAACGGTCCTGGGAATATTCTAAAGAATAGTAATTCGGTTGAACGATGCACCTGATGCACTACGTCACTGTGCATCAGATCTCAGCAAATACTTGAGCACTCACGCTCAAGGTCCTGTACCAGCCAAGATTTTGAACTCCACCCATCAAAGATCCGTCATAGCAGACAGCGACTTGACACTGTCATTCAATCGATATGCATTCCCTGTCCGTTTATTTGGTATACTATCCACTATCACAAACAGGGAGCTGGAAACTTTTGAGCAATTTATTATAGAACATCAGCCTCACTTTTCTTCAACTGGACTTAGGGTATTGGTAGACCAGTATCCCGTAAAGCTAGATACTTATACTGTTACTTTTGCAGTTGAGTTCTCACCTGTGGTCGGGCTAAATCCGCAAGATGTTATTGTAGTATATCATTTTAATTTGGACGCATGTTTTGCAAAATTATCCTCTGATCAGAATCAGCCCATATCAGGGGGTTCAGGGGTTGAACCGATGATCTTCTAGGAAATACACAAAACGATGATGGTTAATCATGAATCATGCACACCTTATCAACTTCCCCCAGGCCTTACCGGCTTCGAGCACTGGAGCACGGATCATATTTTTTGGGTCTTGCGCATCGCGAAAGCAGTTCACGAGAGGGAAATTCTTGCTCCACATGGGACAAGTCAACACTTGGTGCTATGTACTAGTGGTATAGACCCAGTGCATCTGATGAGAACTCCTGAAGAGAATGCTTACTGACCAGACTGAAGAACGACTCTATAGACAGTAAGCTTCCAAGTGATGTCGAATAGCTTGAGTTGAAAGTCAATTATTTTATCACTGACTCGTGATCTATATTATATAATTTTTGCAACTGTCACGGGATGACTATATTGAGAAAGCAAGGGGACACTTTACTTCAAGTTCTGCAGGTTTTACAGTTGGATTTTCTCATATCTTCATTTCAGCCTTGTCGATCCTATCATGCATTGTACAAGGTTTTGTATCTGAAACTCTAGCTAGACCAATCTTTGTTTCTGAACTTCCGATATGTAGCCCTCAGCCCAAGGTTGTAGTGACCAGATTTCTAGGTCCAGATGTCATGCCTATGCTCGAAGCCAGACACGACCTCGATGTGAGGTCCCAATCATCTATCACTCTGCAATCTAGACCTCACTGATATCAAGGTAGTGGTTTGGCCGGAAGATCGTGTCGTCGATCGCGATTGGCTACTAAAAAACATTTCTGGAGCGTCCGGTGTACTCGTTATGCTCACCGAAAAGGCAATTATTCCCCCAAATCTGCTAAAAAAAAAAACTTTCTGACGCACAATGGCCAGGTTGACAAGGAGCTTTTAGATGCCGGTGTGTTCATAGTATCATGAAGTCGCTGCGCGGGTTTACTCGTAAGGCAGCTGGAACCAATCTGCGCGTTGTTTCGACGATGTCGGTCGGATATGGTTAGTTGTTTGTCTCGTGTTATCATTGCATCTCTTTATATGTATCCTGTAGAGCATGTGAGTCTACCTGAACTTGCTCGACGAGAAATTAGGATTGGGTATACGCCCGATGTCCTAACAGCAGCAGGTGAATAAAATTATCCTCGAAGTCTTTGACTATAACATAAGACGACTCTTCAAATTCAGTGGCCGATCTCTCAGTCATGCTTGCTCTTATGGCCAGTAGAAATGCTGGCGAAGTTGTTTCGTTAGTACAGGCGAACAAGGTACCTTCTCTTTGGAATCACCCTTCGATCATCTCACATCGGATGCATCGTCTCTTAGTGGCCGTCCGTTAGTTGGGCGCCGTTCGGGTTGTGTGGTCCTCAAATAAGTACCACAGACATATCACCGAAACGTACCGTGGGCTTCCTGGGCTTTGGTCGGATCTCTCAAGCAACTCTTGCTAGGTTGATACCATTTGGTATCACGGATTGTGTCTACACCTCGAATCCAACATCACCACCAACACCATCTCGTGACGGAGACCTGGCTAAACGCTACGGACTCAATTCCCTTCGACGTGTCGATATGGATCAACTTGCTCGTGAAAGTGATGTTTTGTTTGTCTTGGCACCTGGAGGGCCATCAACGCGTCATCTGGTCAACGAAGAGTTCTTGAAACAGATGAAAAAATCTAGCATACTCGTGAACACCAGCCGAGGTACCCTAGTGGACTCTGATGCTCTTGCAAAAGCCTTAAAAGAGAAATGGATTTGGGGTGCAGGCTTAGACGTTGTTGAAGGCGAGCCGAAAATTTCTGCCAATCATCCCTTGGTCAAGGAGCCTCGGTCAGAAATCTTCCCTTGACGTTGGATGAACAATTTACTTACTTGATTTTAGGTGCATCGTATTGCCTCATGTCGGAAGTGCGACGTTGGAGACTCGGTTGGGCATGGCAACTTTAGCTGCTCAAAATTTGTTGGCAGGGATCGACGGAAAGCCGAGCCTGCCGGCTGAACTCGACTTGAAGAAGAACAAACTGTGATACTTCCGATTTTGAGATGAATGTGCACAAATTGTCGAAGAGAAGGAAGAGTCATTTTCACAGGATCACTTGATATGCAATATCTATTGATCAGAGTCTTCATTGCGAGCTCCAAAAGTCCATTGAGACCAGAAGAATAAATGTATTTTGAGCCACAGAACACAACCGATGATTAGAATTTACGTCATCACATCCATCTCACCACGACGCGGGCAATCCCGTTGCCGACGCCCCAATCTCAGTGAGTTGAGTCAGGGGATCAAGACTACCTTTGAATTGCGGCAAGAACGAGGCGTCCGTGTACGGACAATGCACAGAGGGCGAGCCCTTATATATCGGGGTGTATGTCACACCGCAGATCTCGAATGGAGTGAGCTCGTCATAAGATATCTCCACAGAGTTACGCGGATTCCGATCGCCTGCTGCGATCCGTTGGCGAGCCTGTGAAATTGGAGAATCAGTCAGATAATGTCACTGACAGGAGAAATGTAGGTATGGCTATTGACCTGTGCAACAATTTTAGGATCTGGTTTGAGCTCGAGCAACCGCTTCGCGAATCGTGCCGCGTGTGCATGATTGTTCACCTTCGTGAATACTCCAATAGCACTACGAAGGGCAATCTGCATGTGAGGAGGTTGCAGCTCGCACTGCGTGAAGTAGGCAGCAAGCTCAAGGTTGCGACGAATGTTGTCAGGCTCAGTCTCAGCAACACGTCTCCGCTCAAGCTCGATTGAGACACCCAAAAGGTATTCCCGTGCAGCGGTCACAGTTTCTCTCCACTAAGAAAAGTGCATGAGAGAACATGAGGGACTGTAAAATACGAAAACCTACCAATTTTGCTTCATCATCAGAGCTGAGGACAACCAGTAAGAGTGCTTGCAGGACAGATCGGAAGGTTGCTTGTGCCTCTGCGAGCTTATTGCCAGAAACGAATCGGTACCCCTCTGTGAGCTCTGAGCGTACAGATTGAAGGGAACGTGCAGCGACAGGAAGTACACGGCTTGGAGAAGACTCCGTGATGTTACGACGGACATGAAGTTGTAGCGGCGGCAAGGAAGCCACAGGCGAGAGGTATGTATGCGAAGAACGGTATATAGATATAAAATTGGGCTTGAAAAGGGGAAAATTGACAACACCAAATTGGCGATTGAGAAGCTACACCACAAATAAGACATAAACTGCCCGTTACAACGGTCCAAAATGAGTGAAATAGATCTTACCTGCATGGCAGTCTCAAACGACCCAGCAGCGACATGATCAGCCGCCAACTGTGAATTGCGAACCCAAAGCTCAACCTCGCTGACTCCAGGAGTCGCCCCGGCACCCAACTCGTCGTCCTCGACCGTTTCCTCATGCGCAGCTGGCGCATCGACCTCGAAATCATCTCCAGCTTCGAGATCCCATCCACCCTCTTCAGGATTCTCCTCGACATGTTCCTCATCCCTCGCCCAATCGTCCAGCGCCGACGACGCACCAGCTCCCGCGTCGCCATTTGCATAGCCTTGTTCAGCGCCAGCCTCAAGTTTTCCTTCGCGGAGAGCGCGATCGAAGAAGTTCTCGCCGGCAGAAATGGAGGGCCAATTGATGTTGGTGGTGGAGGTTATGATGGGCGGCGGTGCGAAGGCGGACGAGGGGAAAGTTGGTACGTCGTCAACATCAGCTTCTGTTAGACCAGCTGCCTCAAGGATCTCTGCGGCCAGCTCTTCTAGACCGTTAGTTTTCGCCGTCAGGTACGCAAGAGGGTCTACAAACGAGCCTTAAGTATACACAGTTGAGGTAGAGGTCAAACGCTTACGGAGCCCAACATCACGCAGAACCGCTATCCTACCCTTCACATCACCAGCATAAAGAGCGTTGTGGAATCTGGACATGGGATCGCCACGTGCATCAGCAATCTTTTGCATCTTCGACAGTTTGTCTGAGCTGCCTGTTGCAAGGTACAAAAACGAGAGTTTGTCGAAGTTTTTCATTTGTTGGTACGCCTTTTCAGCAATCTATACAAGAATATCAATAGAAGTCAAATAGAACATAATGACCACACACACCTTATGATTCCCCTGCTTCAACGCCTGCTGCGCTAAACGATCCCAGCACTCTGACCTATCAATCTCCTTCGCAGTCTCCAGCGCAACATCCAAATTTCCACACTCAATAGCCAACTCGAATCGTGTGTTTGTATCTTGAACGAAATGCAAAGCGATCTGTCGAACATTTGAACCACCTTCAAAGAGTACTTGAGAGAAAACACCTACCTCCGGGAAACCCTTCTGCTGAAGGTAGGCAATGATGCTCTGACCAAGAAGAGTAGAAGTCCGGATGATATACAACATCTCTTCATAGTTATTCTTGAGGAGCGCGAGCTTGAAGCGGTACTCTGTTGGGTCGAACGTGATCGTGCGCGGACGGGCAGAGCGGTCGAGACAGTGAACAGTCTTTCCCTTGACTCTTGTGAGGTAGACAGGGTTGTCAAGTGTACAGATCACGCCGTGGTCACTAAAGAGTATTCTGTCAATCGTTGAGGGGTGGATGAGAAGATATTGATCATACCCCTGGGATAGGCAATATTTCACATGATTGAGTGTAGAGTAGATAAAGACGCCCGAGTCGTCCCATGCCCCAGATTTGATGCGGATGGTTTCATGGATGAAGCTATGGGAAGAGAAGTTTTTGTTTGCCACGGTGATAGCTATAGAGGATTTGTGAGACGATATTGCTCGTAAGGATACACTAGAAACGTACTGTGTTTGCCTAGCAAAGCAACGAGAGAGTTGTCGGCACTCCATATGACGTATTTAACGGGAGGGCTGTTGATTTCGGCCAGAGTCTTGCCCTGCTGAATATCGTAGAGAACTACGGAGGTCGTCGAACTGAGGATCAAGCTGGCCGTTCCCCCATAAAAGACCTCGTTCGTTACGACGGGGGCTTTAATGGTTTTAACAATAGTGTTCGAAAGATCCCGAATTTCAATCATCTATGCATCCCATCACTCAAGTAAGTTACGGATCCTCACTATCATTTGAGAATACACACCTGTTTAGTCTTATCGAGGACAGCAAACCTGTTCCTTGCCACAAATATTGCACTCTGACCGTTCCCCTTTTTGCCATCCACGCTTGAATCCTTCAATTCTCCACCCTGGGCCTGCTGAGGCAAACTCGCCAACTCATAAAGCCCATTATCAGAGCTAATCGTGAGGATCACAGCACGCTCCGCCGGGTTGAAGCTCAGCGTTCTCGGAGGGACATACGGACTCCCAAACTTCCGCACACTAAGCAACCCAATATCCGCTCCGGTGTTGATATCGTACGAGCGCACATACTTGTCGCGGACGTAGTACAACGTGTCCTGGTGCACCGAGAATGCAGGACGCTCGCGCTCGAGCTTGAACACGATGAGACCCGAATCGTGGCCTGCAGCAAAGAGGTTGAGGTTCGGGTGTGCTGCGAGAATCCAGAATCTGTCGTGCTCGCGACGGAACGTTTGTATCGCCGTACGCTTCGCGAGGTCCCATACTCGTACAGTCTTGTCCTCACCACACGACACGATCAGCTCGTGCTTAGGGTGGAACAACGCGCTTGAGACGTTGTTAAAGTGCCCACGGCACGAATCAACCTCCCATGCCTTAGTCTCGCTCATCCGCCAGATCTTGATGACACGATCGTCCGCAGCGGAAATGATGAGTGGGAGCGTGGGGTGGAACATGGCGGAGTTGACACCACGGTCATGGCCCTCCAGTACGTACTTGACGGTTGAGAAAGAGTCGAAAGTTTCGAAGGTGCCCGGCCCGGTGCTGCCTACGCCAGAACTGCCTGGACCGCCACCACCTGAATGTTGTGAACCTTTGCGAAGGCCTGATATGTCCCAAACGCGGACGGTTTGGTCCATTGATGCCGAGACGACGAGGTCGTCTTTGGGGTGGAACTGTGCCGACATGACGTAGTGCGAGTGACCAGTGAGAACTGCGATACATTGGCGCGAGGTACTATTCCAGATACGAATTGTCTGGTCATCAGAGCAGGAGAGCTGTTGGGAGGGTAGGTTGTAGAATGTGACCTGATAGACTAGAACTTACGATCCATGGCATTTCATGATGAAATTGTACAGTACGGACGTAGTCAAGATGGCCGTGCAGAGTAAAGAGGCAGCGTCGATTTTGGGGTCGAATATCTAGTTATTCAATCAGTGAAGGCCGCAGCGTGTCGAATCACTGATTGTACTGACCCCAAACTTTGATTTTGTAGTCGTCGCCTCCTGTCACTAACAAAGCGCGGGTCGGGTGGATAGCAACGCCTCTAACGGGACCTATTGGCACGATTGAATATTAATCATGAATATATATGGCACGGGTTTGCTTGCCCTCGTGTTCCTCGAATCTATCGACCAAGACTCCCATACGGTAATTCCACAGCTGAACACTCCCATTATGTAACGCAGCGGCCAACAACGGCTGAGTCGGGTGGAACGCAAGCCCTAGAATGCCAGTTAAATATCGGAGGGAAGTCTGAACGTGAAAGTGGAAGTACCCTTGACGCGATTGCTTTTCGACTCAAACTTGGTGAGCATAACAGACATGCTCGGTGAGTTTTGAGGGCTCTATGTTGAAAGAAAAGCTGTTGGCGAGTTTGCGGATGGCAAAGGCCCTGAACGCGCTTCGAGACGGCAGACGTGGCTTGCTGAACGTGGGAGAACGATTTAGAAGTCACGTTTGCCGGTGGCTGTGCCCAACCGCATCCCTTGAGAATAGCCATGTCCTCTCCCTCGTCGTCCACGACACCCAGTGCTGAAATAATCAATGAAAACGCTTCTTCTATCACGTCTTCTAGTCCTACAAAGATGATCTCTTCGCCTTCGGCAAAATTCAAAACTAGGACGCCTTCGCAGTCTTCATCATCTTCAGCTCATATCCGACCACTCTCTGACATCATCAGCGAAAAGTTTCCGCCTTTCGACCACGAAACCAATATTGTCCAGCCGTTCAACAACGAAGTCAGTCGTGATGCTGAATTTGAGAAAGGTACGCGATTCGAGGATGATTGAATTGAGCTCTACATGCATATATGCGCGTTTTCGGGTCAACTAACATTTTCTTTCGTTTCTTTCCTACAGAGCTTGCCTCGATGCTGCTCGAAGCCATCCTGGAGACGCACGCCTGGGCTGCTGCACGTCCCAAACACGAAAGCTCACTCGCAGCTCAAAACATCGAAAAGAAGATTGTTGCGGTGATGAACACAGAGAATGAACAAGGCATGTCTTTATCACGTCCTCGACTGTCTCCATGGCTGCTTGCTGGTATCGTTGGTAGGCAGTACTCTCCTCGTGTTTTTCGCTTCGTTTCGTCATGCTGTTTCTTTTTCGTCATTTGGAAAAACGTTACCATGCTGACGCTCTGCTTTCTACCTCTGAATTTCATTTGTCTTCCAGACAAGACGCGTCAACAACTGAACCAATTCGTTACTCAGATCAAGACTGCTCTCACTGCTCTCACTGGACTCACTGCATTCTGATATGGCTCGATATCCATTTGTCTCTCCTCCACCTGTAATTGTCGTGTAGTCCATCATAATTAAGTTGGCTGACTCGAAATTTGGGCTTGAATTTTGGTTTGAGTTGAGAACATGACGTAAGGCTTCAATTCAAACCAACCGGGCCGGGCGATCTTTTTCCTCGTTCAACTTTCGAGTCTTTATGTATGGGTGTGCTGGGGCTCACGCCTTTCCTCCAAAAGATATGGTATGTATGACTCAATCTACTGAGACACTAAACAACCCATTCTACCCGCAGTCCAGAGGTCATTAAAACACTCCCAGACCGTCTTCAAGGGCTCGCCGGTAAGAAAGTCGTGATGTATGTGGCAAGGTCCTGCCCAAGCGTTTTCTGGCACTGTCATCTCACAATGTGCTACGACATAACAGTGATGGAACCCTCATAACCCAGCGCTTACACTTTGCGCCAACGCCGCACCCATACCGTCATGTACAGTTGTGGTATCGGCTCGCAAGAGAGCTCCAGGAAGCAGGGGTCTCGGCTGTATGTGTTTTCGACGGGAAGGAGCGCAATGCCGCTAAAGCGCGTGAGGTCTGTATTCTTCGCCTTTTGCCTCACAAAGGCTTCTGTCGCTGAAGTGACATTGTCAGGTCGCACGAAGGAGGGAGGTTCGACGAAAAGTCAAAGCGTGTGGTGCGCTGGAGATTGATCGTTCGAAGCGACTAAATCAACTTTCTGACATTTTACCACACTTTTTGAATCTTGACAATGCGATGCAGAGACGTACTTCAAATGTTTTGGGTCAATTGACACCTGACTTCAAGTCGGCAGGAACACCGGTAACCCCTCTCTCCTCAGGCAGTACACGACCGCCAGATGGGATACATATGCCAGCTGAAGATCATTCATCTTCCGAGGACCTCGGGAAGCTGCGTCTTTCGGTCGATGTCGACCCTTTCATGCCGGACTATGTGGTAGATGAGACTGTTGTGGTCGACAGCCACCCCGTCTCAGACTACGTTGATTCTTCCTTACTCGAATCAGATCCTCAGCGCGGTCAGGAATCTTCTGTACATATGCCACCGTATCACCCGTGGTTTGAAGAGCCAAAGGCGCCTTTCTATCCAGAGCCGTCTCATTCATCGCTTGAAAATGAACCTGACATGTATACGACTGTTGCAAGAAAGCATATAGATGACACTCATCCACATTTTGAAATCGAAGACTCACTATCAGCATCGGCTCACGCGAATCTAGAAGATAGCATCCCACAATTATCGTCCAAAGAAAGTACTTTTAGCGTACAAACAACTCATGAAATTAGACCTATACCTCCGTCATCTGAATCGATTCCGCCTTCCATTACTCCTTCGCAAACTCCACCCACTCCTGAAGAGATCCCAAGCCAATTATCCGATCTCTATTCCTCATACCGTCAAAGTGTCTCCCGCCTCGCTGCCCTCTCCGACCCACTCGACTCTTCCCCGTCCACAATCCCCAGCGTCGGCGACTCAAATACTCAAGCCGAAATTGTCATGACAAAGGCACAATATCAACTTACGCTTGAGGAAGGCCGATTCTGGGACGCCTTTGCCGCTGAACCGAGGGAAGCGAAGTTGCCTGATGCGCTGAAGAAGTTGTCCGAAACGAGCAAGTATATGTCTACTTCGTTTGAGAGGAGGATGAATCCGCCGACGCCGAGCACATATATAGAGTCGAAGGAGATCTTGGAGGCGATGGGTGTGCCGTGTCTGGATACGTCGGGTGCGTATGAGGCGGAGGCATTGGCTTCTTCCATAGTTTTGAACGGGTTGGCGGATTATGTTATTAGTGAAGATACCGTGCGTTCTCTCGTCGATGCTCTCCGTGCTATTGTAATGAGAATTGAATTGCCTATATCATACAGGATGTCCTGATATACGAAGCTCCCCTCGTCCGAAATCTTACGAGCAAAAACACACCCCTCACCCTCGTCTCCGGCGCCGAAATCCGCACCGTCCTTCAGCTCGACCGCACCTCCTTCATTGATTTTGCTCTCCTCCTCGGCACCGACTTCTCCCAACGTATCAAAAACGTGGGGCCTACACGCGCGCTCAAATTCATCCGCGAGCACGGGTCGATCGAGCGCGTTATAGAGCTAGAGACCAAGTTCGCGCCCCCGCTTGCCCCTGAGGCATATTTGAATCAGGTAGAGGTGGCGAGGATCGTTTTTAGGACATTGCCGCCTGTGCCAGATCCCGATTTGTTGGAACAGGGAGAGCCGGATGAGGCGAAGGTGGTGGAAGTGTTGCAGAAGTATGGACTTGGGACGGAGGTTATGGGGACGGAGGAGTGGGATTATGATATGGCGCTTAAGGGGAATTATTTTCAGGATAAAACAAGTGCTTTTTAGATTTTTGTTTGGAAGGGCGTGTGTGAAGAAATGTAATTCCTGTATCATATTATTTCTATCTTCAGGACAACAAATGACACAGCTTCAGTCGCATCGGCAGTCAGGAAGTCGAGCCTAACATGGGTCTATTCTACGTTGGGATGTCAGCATGAAATAACTCACACGTTTCTTCTACCACCATTGTAATACATGGATAACGTTCTCTGACATGCTGCCCGTGTTCAAGTAAATGGATGGACCTATATTGTCACGGATACAGTTTGTTTTCATCGCTCGTTTACAGTCACACCTCAGTGCTCATTACTGTTAACTGAGGTGTAAGTCTTCACATATTGTTGTCTACATTCATAGTACTTACCTGAGTAGTACTTCCTCTGTTTAATAGGTACATACTCACAATTTAGTGCTCATTACTGTTCACTGAGGTTACTTCCTCTGTTTAATAGTTGTCTACTTCCCAAGTCCTCTCCGAGACCTCCCGAGATCAGTCCTGCCAACAGGTTATGGGTCCTGAAGATATCTATGATATGTCTTCATTGAAGATCACTGTCCCAAAGCTTGCAGCAGATGGTTCTCATTGGCCTATGTACCAAGAACGTGTTCAAAATGTTGTCACATCCAAAAAGCTTCGTCGACATTTTACTGGTACTGCGCATAAACCAGTCACACCCATCGGGCGTGAGGGAGAGTTCTATATGGATGAAAAGTCAGTTTCTCCATTATCAGAGATCAGCGACCTTGAGGACACTATGGAGGATTGGCTGCCAAAGGAGGCAGGTCCACAAAGTAATCTACAGCACAGTTGATCAGTCAATGTTTCATCAGATCAAGGGTGAACCCACTGTTGCCACTGTCTAGAAGAAAATTGCATTGATCCATGGCAATAAAGGAGCCATGTATGAGACTGACCTTCTTGCCCAACTACAGAATGCTCGCTACATTGAGAACAGTGAAACTGACATGCATACTCACCTGGCAAATATGATTGTCATTAAGGAATGTCTTGCCGAAATTGGTTGTCCAATATCTGATGCATCTTTCGCCAGTTACATTCATACTTCTCTGTCCCTTGCCCTGTCATACAAAGCTCTCTTCACTACACTTGCTGCTGGAGCTCATGCTTCAGGTAAATCTGTCACTAGCCAAAATCTCATCTGGCATCTCAACAACAAGGCAAACAGTGTGGCAATCAAAAGTAATATTAATTGCCAATACAAGGCAATGATTGCAGTCCATGCCAAGGCTTGAAGTGGTCCCAAAGATGGTGAAAACAAATCTAAAAGCAAAGGGAAAAGTAAAGACAAGTGTTATTGCAAGAACTGTGATAAGGATGGACACACTGACAATCAATATTTTGAGGACAGTGGGGCATGGCAGGTAAAGCACCTAGATGGTGGCTAAAAAGCATAAAGGGAAGGGCAAGGATAAGGTGGACAAAGCAAAATCAGCAAATGCCACTGAAACTGATGAAAAGGACAAAAATTATGCTTTTCTTACATTGACCACTCCCAATAACACTATCAGTAACAATGTTGCACTTGCCATTACATCCAGGCACAGTTACACAGCCCATGCCACATCTCCCACTGCCAGTGTTATCATCAATTGCAGCACCAGTAGGCATTTCTTGCCATCCTGTGAAAAGTTCTTGAACTATCAAGAAATCAACCCTGAGCCAATACCAGACATACTTTCAGTACCATTGGACAAGGAGATCTTTGAATATGCTTACCAATGAGAAAAGGGGAAAAGTTAGTCCCTATCCTCCTGAAAAGAGTATATTTTGCTCATCAAATGGCTTTTACACTTTTCTCCATGTCATGTCTTGATCAAGCCAGGTGCTCCCTTTTCATTGAGGATGGAAAATGCATAGTTTGCAGTCCAAAACCTCAACATCAAATCATCAACCATGTCCCTGCAGTTCATGGACTCCATTGTGCCGACAGGCAGCTCACTTAATTCCTCACTTCCAGAACATGTTGTCAATGCTGCATCAAAATCAATCACTATCAGTGAGCTTCATTGTTGGATGGGCCTAGTCATTACACTCCATCCATTAACAGGAACTTTGGCATGCCAGATCAATGTACTGACCCCACCTACCAAAGTATGCTGCCAATCTCTGATATCAAGCAGACCAAGCAAGTCTTCAGTTGCATTCTGCAGACAAAGGTCACACTTTTGGTAGGAGAATTATGCTCATTTAACACACAATATCAGAAATCAGTTCCAGACAGCTGTTATCCCCAAGTGTGTGCCCGCCCATTAATGCTTATCAGGAGTACAAAGATGTTTACAATGATGCTCTCCTGACATTCTTGCTTAATGATCCCCCTCCTGCCACTATATCCATTAGTGAACCCTGGACAAATGTTACCTCTCTGGTTGAGGCCTATATAGAATCACTAGCCTCTGGCAAAGAACCCATTAAGCTCATGATTGCTAAGGATACCCAATCCATCAGATCACTAATGTTACTAATAGACCAGCAGGAAGAAGTGGAATGCATAGTAGACAGCAGCTCACAAATTATATCCATGTCCACTAAAGTTGCTAATGCTTTGGGCATCTCTTATGACCCCAACATTATCCTGAACATGCAAAGCACTAATGGCACCTTGGATTGCTTCCTTAGTTTAGTGCAAAACATACCCTGTAGCATTGGCAACCTTACCATTTATCTCCAGGTCCATGTTCTTTGATCCCCAGCCTATGACATCTTACTGAGACGTCCCTTTGATGTGTTGACAAGGAGCATAACAAACACAATTAGCAAAACAGAAACAACTATAACAATTACCAATGATGCATTACTTTTGGTCCTTGCTGCTGTGCAAGGAACAACCAACTTGGTAGTTTAGGGAGTGATTGTTAGTAGCTTATATTTAGCAGGGTTGCAAGCAAGTTCCCTATAACATGTTGGGACTGCAGAGTTGTTAACAGTGGCAGACTGGAGTACAGGCTTAGCATAAAGCCATTAAGGATACTATATCTAAACAAAGGAATGTTAGCAAAGTTCTAGAAGCAAAAGGCAAACACAAGTTGCTAGCAGGAGGTGCTTAGCAAAGGGAGAGAGACAATGAGAACAATGAGAGCAAAGAGATGTTAAGCCAATAAGAAGCAAAAGCAGTAGTAAGCCAACTAAAGCTAATGGCTGGAGTGTTATTGGTCTTTTTTGAATAAGACTTTTTGCTCTTTGGTGGTGTGCAAGCTAAGTATGGCTAAGATGGGAGGTTCTATTGTGTCCTTTAGTAGCTAAGTAAGAGAGTATGTATACTAGTAACAAGAATGTAGCCCAAAGGAGTAATTGCCCACCAAGTAAAGGGAGCTATGGTTGCAGCTGCTAATTTGAATAGGTAGAGAATCATATGCTAAAGGAGGGGGCTGTTATTGAATAAGAAGAGGGCTAAGAATGTAAATGGTGGATAGTCCTGGTTGGGTTTTTACAATCTCCAAGGCTGTGGGGCTGCTAATTATATCAGTGCAGGGGCCATAGAAAGCTGTGTCATCCAGAGTCCATTCTGTCATTAAGGCAATTGCTAGTAGTGTTTGTTGTCATTAAAAGAAGTCCAATTATAGTCATGGGGCAGCATCACCTGATCTGTCCAATTAGATACTACAAGATCAGATTAGATGGAGGCAGATTCAATTAGATAAGGTCAGATCAGCTAGCATCATTATATATCTCAAAACTATTGTTATCTTGCAGTTTTGTCATGACCCCGCCACCTCCAGACCCCCATACACTGCCCCAACCCCAACACACACATTCCCCACACCCCTTGTGCACCTCCAGGACCGCCAACGACCTCCCAACGCTGTACCGGCAACACCCGCGGCCACCTCCGAACAGATCCCTGGCCATCACCGAATCCCGGCATCTCGGCCGACACGTCACCCCAAGGCTTCCCTGTCACCGGACACACCCGGACCCCCAGCATCCCAGCCATCACATAACGTTCCACAACATTCCTCCCACGAACCGCCGGCACATCACAATGCCACCTGCTTCTGTGGCGCCGAGGGGCGCCACCACCACGCACCATGACCGCCGACCCATCCAACACAAGCCCGCCGTAACCCGCGCCAGCATGCCCCGACCACTATCATGACCCCGGGGCTGGGAGCCAGCCCGGGGACTTAGCCAGAGGAATCAGATGTCCCGGTCCCAGCTAGAATCCTACCCAGGACTTAGTGGAAGGGTAGTACATAAACCATAGGATAGCATACGAGTAAGGTAGTCTTGATAACCGTAGTTCTCCGTATTTCCGTGTCTCTGTCTCTGTCTCTATCTCAATCTCAATCTATTCTCTTGCCTCTCCATCTCGTCTCTCATCTCTCATCTCTCGTCTCCCGTCTCCATGCCTTGTTCCGTTTCCGTGATTCGTTTCTCCTTCTGTTTCCCTTCTCCGTTTCTTTACCTATCCCCCCCTGCTTCCATGCTTCCTTACCCAGAGCACTTTCTACTTCACGCGTGGCACTACTCGTACCCCGGAGCGTCCTGACTTCCCCCGGACCACTCGTAGCTGTACCTGGAGCTTCCGCGAAGCCCCAGACCTGTACTTAGCCTCCCAAGCTCACCTAGTAAGGACTCACCAGTGTAGCTGAGCCCCCATTGTCAGCGGGACCTGACAAGTTTGCACTAACTGAGTCATATCACTGACCCACTTTAAGGCATCAGATGCACAATCCCTACCTTTCCCCAAGGATGTTACAAACACTAGAAGGTTCAACCCCAGTTTGGCACAGAATTGCCTTAATATTTTCAGCCCCATCCTCAGACTCCCTCCAATGCTCTGCCATTACTCCCACTTTAGTCTGCCAGGCAATGAACACATTGCAATTGTCCTGGTAATGCAAAAGAGTACTGCACACCCTCATCAGCATGTTATAGCAGGCCCACACTGCCTACAAGTCATTTTCTGCAGCTGTCATCGCCTTGCCCATTAGCTGGCAGATTTTTGCTGCCTTCACCTGATACAGTGGCTCAAAAAACTGAAAGATGACATTGGCATGAAGGATGGGAAGTACTTAAAATCCTGATTAAACTTCAAGTCCCCCTAGAGATCAAATGGTAATGAAAATGGGAGATCCTCTCCCAGTCATCAAATGTCCTCCTTCTCAATGGTTACTTGAGAAGGAGTGCCAAATCCTACCAACAAGCAAATGTTGTTAGCATTAATGGCAAACCTGCTTGAGAACAAATGCTTACCAGCTGCCTAGACTCTTGATCTCTCCATTCTGCCCTCCATCTCCATCTCTGGCATCTCCATCTCTGTGAGACTACCAGTAACAGCAAGATTGTTTAGTCAAATTAAAGGTCAACTTACTGGCTACTGCTAGGCTCCACTACTGGACCTGTCTTCACTGGCACCTCAGCTCCACTAAGGCTCCTCTCAATTGCCATTGCAATTGCAGCCCTCTCCTCTACCAGCACCTCCCCCTTATTCTGGAGAGCATGCATTGACAAGGCCATCCAACACAATGAGGAGGGTGCATTCTTGGAGAAGCAGTGAGACCTGGAGTCAATGCAGAGTGTGGCTAGGCCTCAGCTGCAGGAGGTGTATGGTGCAGCAGGGAGGAGTTTTGCATAAACATTGGTGGAGAAGGTGTTAGGGGCAAAGAATGAGAAGGCAGTGGAGGAGATGGTGCCAGTAGAATTTCATGATTTCTTGGATGTTTTCAGTAAGGCAAGGTCTTGACCATGACTTGGAAATTGAGTTGATTGAGGGCACAACCATTCCACTTCCTGGACAACTGTACCAGCTAGCCTCAGCAGAGCTGAGAGCACTGCAAGAGTTCATCAATGAGAACCTGGCAAAGGGCTACATTAAGCATGCTCTGCAGCACACCTGTCTTCTAAGAAGAAGGATAGACCCCTTTGCCTGGTGGTTGATTTCAGAGCCCCAAATGCTGTCACAAGGCTCAATGCATACCCAATTCCAATGACAATGGAACTGCTGGACTGGCTGAGGGTGGCAAAGGTGTTCACAACACTGGACATGAGGTGGGGTTACCATAACATATGCATCAGGGATGGTGATGAGTGGAAAACATCTTTCTGGACATGCTATAGTCAGTTTGAGTTCCTTATCATGCAGTTTAGCCTGCATAATGCACCAGCCACTTTCCAACATATAATAAACAACCTTTTCCATGATCTGGTGGATGTGTATGTGGTGCTTTATCTGGACAACATCATTGTGTTCTTGGAAGACCCTGCACAGCATGATGCACATGTCTGTGAAGTCACATGCCAGCTGTATGAGGCCAATTTATTTCTGAAGCTAAAGAAGTGCTGATTCTGCATGGCAGAGGTCAACTATCTAGGCATGAAGATCTCTCCAAGCCACATTGGTATGGACCCAGTGAAGGTCAGCAGAGTGTGGCCAACTCCCTAGAACCTGAAGCATGTTAACCAGTTTTTTGGGTTTTGTAACTTTTATCAGTGCTTCATTGAGGACTATGCAGCAATTACATGACCTTTAAAACAGCCAAAGGCAAAGGACTGTTTGTGGCAGTGGGGTGTGGAGGAACAGGTAGCATTTGACTTACTGAAGCAGGCATTCACAGAGGCTCCAGTACTGGTGATGCCTGACACAGAGGCACAGTTTTGAGTGGAGGCCAATGTGTCTGACTTTGCAGTGGGTGTGATCTTGTCACAACAGGTGGAGAGCAGTAAGTGGCAACCTACACTGGCTCAAAAAACTGCCCCAATGTTTGGCCTTTTTGGAAAGATTCACATGGTGTGCAACAATTACCTAAGCAAAAAATTGTAGAAAATCACATGAGATACAACTGCATCTTGGCTTCATAATGATGTATAGATCATGTAATTTGGACAAGAACTCGCTTATTAATAAATCAAACAAAATATTCAATCATTGGGGCAGTTTTTTGACCCACTCTAATTTACTCTAGTTTTTCATATCTAGTACTTGGTATGGCCTCCATTTGCCTTTATAACTGCTTTGATCCTTCTAGGCATGCTCTCTATGAGGCTTTGACATACTTCTGGTGGTATTTCATTCCACTCCTTGACCACTCTCCCACAACTCATGCACTCCTTTAGGGGGTACCTCATACTCCAAAAGTTTGCGCTTGATGTAAACCCAAAGGTGTTCAATGGGATTGAGGTCAGGGGATTGGGCAGGCCAAGATATCACAATGATGTTGTTATCAGAAAACCAGGTTGTTGCCCATTTGGAGGTGTGTTTTGGGTCATTGTCCTGCTGAAAATATCATCCTTCCTCCTCCATTTCCAACTTCTCACACATGTCAGAATACATCAACTGCTACATTAACAGCTGCAAGACCTGCCAATGCATCAAGCCCAGGCAACAGAAACTGTTTGGCCTGCTGAAACTGCTGGGAGTACCTGACAGCCTATGGCAGCATGTCTCAACTGACTATGTAGGCCTCTTGCCAGCTTCATGAGAATTTGATGTGGTCCAGGTAGTTTGCAATAAGTCCACTAAATGTGCCCATTTCCTGCCAGCCCACTTGACAGACAATGTGGCAGCCATATGCAACACCTTCATGGAGGATCACAGCCCCCAGTTCATTACACAGTACACAAAGAGGATGTGGGAATGCCTGGGCATCAAACTAACACTGTCAACAGCTCATCACTCACAGACAGATGGCCAGATGGAGGGAAAATCAGGAACTAGAGGTGTACTTGTGTGTGTTTGTTGATGATTATCAAGATGACTGGGTAGATTGGTTACCTTTTGCAGAATTTGCATACAACAACTGCCCAAATGCTGCCATTGGCATGTTGCCTTTCTATGCAGAATATGCCTACAACCCTATGAACTCACAATCAGTGCCTAGGGCTGATGAAAGGCTGGATAGGATATGCACTGTGCAAGCCAAGCTCAAAGCCTTACTGGAGTTGGCAGGTGAGCACATGAGATGGTTTCACAACATGTGGGTGGACAAGGCCCTGGATGACATTGTGGGTGACCATGTGTTCCTGGAGCATGCGGACTTCCAGATGGAAGGTGGGGAGGAAGTAGAGATTGAGTGTATTCTGCACAAGAGACAGACAAGGGGTGCAGTCTCAGAGTTCTTGGTCAGATGGAGAGGATACATAAGAGCGAGGGTGAGTAGTTGAAGGAGCACGACATGCCACACACTGCAGGGATTGGGAGATTTTTCAGAAAGAAAAACCCATTAGAAAGATGTCAAATAATTTCTAATTAGTTTTTCTTGTGTAATTACATAAAATTTATTTTGAGAAACAAAAAAAGAAAAAGTTAAACAATTTCAATGCTTTTCCTTGAGGAAAACAATTTCTTTTTCTTTTGATTTTTCCTAAGATACAGATATTTAATGTCTTCTGATAAAACAAAGGATTTTACCTGAGAACTACTTGAAAGAAATATGACAAGTGTTTACAAAGGAACACATTAAGATAAACATTATGTTTTTCTCTAGAAAAAGACTGGAAATATTATTCATTTTTTATATATGTATCTTAGGAAAAATCAAAAGAAAAAGAAATTGTTTTCCACAAGGAAAAGCATTGAAATTGTTTAACTTTTTCTTTGTTGTTTTCCAAAATAAATTTTATGTAATACATGAGAAAAACTAATTAGAAATTATTTGACATCTTTCTAATGGGTTTTTCTTCCCGAAAAATCTCCCAATTCCTGCAGTGACATGCATTAGAAGCCATTCAGGAATTCTGTGTGAACGAGAAGATGTGTGGGAAGCACAAGCCAAGAGGCAGATGACAGGAGTTGTGCACCTCTTTTCTTTCCTTTTATTGTATTCTTTTATTCTGTTTTTCTCTATTCTTTTTGGCGTCGGTCGCTCTTCACAATATGGCCCGTCACGTGACTTCTATAACACACAATTAGTAGATAGTTTCCTTCGTTCTATTCATTTCGTGATACAGGTATGTAGCTACATTTTCAGTATCACATCTAACTACAACAATATATTTCGTGATACAGTCTTCAACGTGCTGCCTTGCAGAACACGGTTAAGGCCTTACAATGCAAGGGCTCATACCAGGGGTGACCCCTGACCTACTACTCGATACCACCTCAATGTCGGAATCCGCAGGACTTTGTCCCCGGATGTAACATCTTGGAACGCTATAATGGCAAAAAGGCATATTCCCATGAACGCCAAGAAGTACAGCAGCCATTGCACATCTCCTGTGATAACGGCTGCCGCCGCAAAGCAGTTACAGACGTAACCGATGACTCCCCAGAAGAAGAATGTTTTTGGAAAGGCATAAACGAGGGCGACCCATTGGAATTTGAACCTGTCAGATCGAACACCATTTAGATAGATCAACTGCAAGAATCATCAGTGATATTTCAATGATGCATGCATACAACACCCACTGCGTCATCTGCTGTTGCATTCTCCAAAACCCCGTGACGGTGTATAAGAAGAATTGAGGAGATGAAGCTGGCTCCGAAACATAATGCGGAGAATGCACACAAGAGGCGGAGCGTAGGCATAAAAAAGAAAAGAAGACAACATCTAGAAACTGTTGAATTCACAGATACATCCTCTCTGACCAATCGGCTTACAATGGCGTCAGTAATGACTATAGGAATAGTTGTTCACCTTTCATCAATCCATTACAGTAAGATTCAGGGCTTACGGAGTATAACAGAGACCTCCATTCTCCAAGGCATTGTCTCATGAACGGTTGCCATTGATGAACGTAAACAAGGTGGTCGACGTAGACATCGTTCAGACGTGAAACGTAGCTGTCTGAGGCCTTGAACGACAATAGAGATGTAAATATACGAAGCGAACGACTTTCTCGCGCTGTGTCGACGAGAATGGGCTGATCACGACACAATCGTGCGTATTGTTCGCCATAAAATGTTTGAAACCTATGTTTGACTACAGTACTCAGCTCACACATTCGAGATAGCACTGAACGGGAAAACTTACAAACAAGTTGCCAAAGTCGCGCTGAGGTTCCCAAATAGATCAGTATATAAACAATGCTGAGTGCGAATCATGTACCAATGACACATCTTGCATATTCATCTTGTTTCTTATCTGAAATAGGTGTCAATTATTGAAAAACAGGTAGGTCCTTTCGAACCCCTCACCCCTGAATGACCTCAGTAGCTGAAGGAACTGAGTACATTCTCGTGCATCGTACGGGAACGTAGAGTTTCTGGACGTCAATTGATCTGACCATGGGCTGAGTTTGAAACTTCGGGAGAAGGTTTAGGGTTAAATACCAGCCAGTGCGTGTGAGAATACACCGATCAAGTCCTCGAGGACACAAGGATCCAAGCTTTTCAAGTGGGTAGGGAAGTATTCCACGTGGATCCAGTACAGTTCTTGTAGAGCCAGTCCTACACCTGGGTTGTCAGCCACATCGAGTCAAAGAGAAAGGAGGGTGACCAACTAAGGTGATTCGGGGACGCGACCGGATCAATACCCATTTCACCAGTCTCGACAGTGTCCAACCAAAATTCCATGCAGGAGTGATGATCAACGAGATAGTAATAACAATCGTCGCCCTCAATCTTAATCAAGAGTTCGACGTTGTCTGAGAGGACAAGGTGTTTCTGCCGCAGAGACTTTTCGATTGCTTTGATACAATATTCAACCTTCCCCATTACGTTACGGTCATACATGTAGGCTTCAGTAACAACGCGAATAGTCGCGTCCTTGAAGAAATACAATTGGCCTTCAGGGTGTATATGAGCTGACCATTGTGGAGGTAGATAATTGGGCCTGGAATGAACTTGAGTTATCTGGGAAAGGGAGATGATCTAGGCCATAATTACAATGACTCGCTAGCGGAAAAAAACATTCCCTCAGTGATTGAGTAATTCTGGAGTCTGACTCTGGAAAAGAAATGTGTTATTGGGTTAGAGAGACTGTAAAAAAAAATAATATACTTATTACTCCTACAGTATCTACCCGTATGCTTCGAAGTTGTGTGGCGAATGGACACGAAACCTGAGGGTGACGAGACGTTGTCAAGCTTCTCCATGATTCATGGGTTGTGTATCGGAGTGGAAAATTCTTGTCTCCAGGATTTTTATGCTACCTAATTATGCACGTCGGATTTCAGTTAAGCCCGTGCAGTGTGGTAGTATAGTAACGCCCGAAGGGCAGGCTATGTCCTGACATTAAGCTGTGTGCTCGGAGCGCTTAACTTAACTCCAACGATATCCTCGAGCTATTGAATACCTCGAATTTTCCGATGGCAGAGAGATATGAGTCTGATCAAATGCTCAGCAAGAAGCAGGTCTCTCATTTTGGGTAATATCCTGTGTAGTCCATGTCTCCAGCTGTAGGCTGTTAAGTACATACCAATTTGTTGGTCTTGAAAGTACCGTGATCTCTTGATCGAAGGATATAAGATATTCCTGATTGCGGTAAGTACGTGGCTTCTAGAATGGATGCGATTACTTGATAACTTAAGCGCATCAATGTAGATGGTCAAGAGACGCTGCCAAAGCACACCGGAAGCTGCCCCACCCCACACTGCATTTTTTTCACGGCTACAAATCAAGCGCGGGTATTTCTCAGGAACACATATTTGACGCCGCGCTGAGTACCTGGTCATTTGACGCGCGCGCTTAAAACTGGATTATTTGACGCGCGCGCTAAGTACCTAACCTGGTCATGTGACGCGCACGCTAAAGTACTGGTCATTTTGACGCGCGCGCTAAGTACCTGGTCATTTGATGCGCGCGCTAAGTACCTGGTCATTTGACACGCGCGCTAAGTACCTGGTCATTTGATGCGCGCACTAAGTACCTGGTCATTTGATGCGCGCGCCAAGTACTGGCGGAGACAAAGTAGAGAGAAATGATTGACACCCCGTAACTACAACAGCCGGTCAGATTAGACGCCCACAAATCGGTTGCTCCGAAAGTCGCAGAACTGGTAGGCATCGCACAGGCGACGAAGTGGGCTATCAGATATGCGGAAAGACATAGGCGAGTCAAACATATACATATCTTTGTTGACAACAGCTCTGCAGTCACATCCGCATACGAACCCAAACCAAAGGCGGGCCAACGACAAATGTGCAATATAACGTACATGATCGATGGTTTTTTGGGCGAATGTATGGAGAGAACGACGAGCATCGAATGGTGCCCGGGTCACAAGAAGGTTAAGGGTAACGAAAAGGCAGACGAAGAAGCCAAAAGAGGGGCCGAACTATGGGTAAGAGACAACGTGACATTAACAAACGCAAAGAGAGCCACAAAGGAGAAGGCACTCAAGAAATGGGAGAGCGACTGTGTTGCTTAGTGGAATGTTTCCCAACATAAAGTAAACCCGACCCATCCGGAATACCCCCCTCTGTCCTGGATACGTCAGGAGACCCAAGTACAATCTGACATCACAATCATAGAGGAATTTTTTGGGGCTAATAACATCCAACGATCAAGGAGCGTTGACCTTGTGCTAGATTTGCAGAAAACAGATGATGGAATCAATACTCTATACTACATCGTCGATCATTTGACCCGTTGTGTCTTTTTCTTGGATAGCTTCGATGCAGCTGGATTCCCTATACTTGGCGCGAAGTCAAGGGGGTCAGATCCCCAACCCACGTCAGTGAGTCTATTGGTTGTCTGTTACTTCATTCACGTCCTCATAGATCATCAATAGAACATCAAGTAGAAACTAATTAATTACTGGTGAGGCTGAAAATATGTTCGATTGTCCTAGAGATTAATGACTGGCCAATGTAGGTACCATTGTCTGATGTTCCCCAGATCTCTTGAATTGTCAGAAGATCTCATTTTTGAATTTCGCGATCTCGTCATACATTCCATGAGCGGTTCTGACCTTTTCCGTCACTTTGAATTCTGTACTCATTTTTCGACAGATCAAATGGCGTCTCAAACTTCCGTCGTTCCTTCTAGTGTTGATGACCTCAGAAGCTCCTCTTGCTCGCTAACAGCCTCCAACGTCAGTAGATGGAAATTCTCCAAGCATCTAACCCACATAATGAGCCTGAATACAGATAACACTCGGGTTGGTACCAAGTTTAGTGGTTCGACGTGTTTCATATGTGAATTCAATGCCAGTCATCCTGTATGAGTAACTGATTCACTTATCTGGATTAGCGGCCTTTATGTATATCTTTGGTAAAGTATTCTGATTGCTCTAGATATTTTTCTGACGTATAACGTACAGTTGGTCAGCGATTCTACAACTTTCATGGCGCCCGCATGGGAAGAGATCAGTCTGTCTATGGCGCCAAACAAAGTCAACGATCGTGGTTGACTATAGCACTCTCCCGTCTTATTTTTTGCACATAAAGTCCATTTGCAATCGCTGGAGGAGATTTGGGTCGATGGGATTGCTCGGCGCAATCTGTGGAAAGCCCACATCGCAAAGCTCAACTCTGAATGGCAAGAGTTTACCCTCTATGTTCGTTCTTCCATTCGTCGGAAGACTTGTTATTAGGATAATGTTCATGTTCAGGCAACTGTTATTTTAAATGCCAACGTAGCCTTTCTGGCCATTCAAAGTGTGGATTCTTCGTCACCCGGGAACAGCCGTTCTCCAGCCCAAATAGCTAGCTACGCGTCAATAGCTACCAGCATAGGATCAATTATTCTTGGCCTTCTTCTTGTTCGACAAAACAGGAATAGGGACTCCGGCGACGCCGCTGATATAGGGAGTTTCTTCCTGTCCACATCAGTAAAACCGTGACTCATGATCATCTCAGTCAAGCTTTCTGCATCGAAGAAATCAGGCTTTAGGTTTGGAGAGTCTGGCGCTCATGTATTCACTTCCTTATAGGCTACTAATGTGGGGGTAAGGATGGACTTGGAGCTCTGTTTCTGTATCGACATACTAAATTATTTAGGATGATCTGCTTTCTCGTCGCCTTCCTATTCGTGTGCTTCGATGGGTCTGACATTTACACTCAGTCAGTGGTCGGTGCAACATGCGGCTTCATAACTTTTCTTGTAATGTGTGGCATCTGGATGGCTTGGGACGAGATCCCAGGAATGCCGATGCTGAATCGAAGCTCTGGCATAGAAGAGGAAGAAAGGACACAGGATTCGAGAGTGAAGAGGGAGGTTTGAAAACCTCAAAATATCTGTGGAAATGGCAAAAGATATTCCGGTGGAACACTAGTGATTCCGAGGCAACTATCGTTTGACGAGGTCTACCAAGATTTGCTTTACAACCGAAGTGAAAAAGGCAATATATAACCTTTTGATGTAACAGTCATGATGATACACCTGAATATAGCTTGGTCAATTCTGAGCGGGCTGCTCTTCGTTGGTTTCGGCATGCTTCCGCGTAATGTTTGGCCCAGTCTTGACGGGTTTGCCGGTGTTCAATGTTTTGACGACTGTCGACTGGCTCTTGCTGTCTGGGAAACCGCGGGATTTGAGTCTGATCGCACCAGCCATGAACCCTTTTATGCTAGCTCGTTTGATACAAATGATGAGACGTACTCTTCTGGCTGTCGAGGTCTAGAATTGATTATCAAATTCTTGCTCAAGGTCACATTTTGTAAGGACGACGCACGTAGCTGATCCTAAACTACCCTCTGTATGTTGGCTAGTGTCGTTCACAAGTTTACTACACGGCATATATCAAGAGTTATAGATTGCAGCTCATCTGTGCGATCTTACCCTACAGCCTGAACCATAGTTGATTTCGGATCATATTTTTTGTCTTCTTGTAGAGTCTTCAACTTGTTGAGAACGCCGTCCATACTTTAAGCCAGAATTAGAATGAGCGCCTACATAGAACGATTAGAGTCCACAAACCCGTAATGAGGAAAAACAGGTATATCGGGGCGGGGAAGGGTGAAGCAGATCACCGGTTGTTCTGAGCTTTTTAGGTGGAAATGGTACAAGCTGACTCTTGTCGAGATAACACTTGTTCATGCCTCGAGGCGTTTAATTGGGACATCTGACGTGATGATATAAAATAAGTTAGTAGTCACCAGGAGGAATCCGATCTCTTGAACGTCTGAGCCAATACATAAGCCCTATATTTGTCGATTTCATCACACGTGTCTCCTAGCCGTGGCATCACTTGACCTCCATTGATAACGGCGAGATGCAAGAGGTGTCAGATCGGGCGAATGTGGACATTGGATCTTGTTCTGCATTAGGCAACGGAACTTTCCGGTTGACATTGGCTGATGGCGGCACAACATCGGTTCTTACTTAAATTTAAAGTCCGACTCAAATCCATTAGAGTCAATCTTATCAGAAGGTAAAGATTGAGGCAATAAAATACCATGTAAGCAAGAACAGATAGAAGTCTGTACAGAATCAGAGAACACAGAATCAATGGACAATAATGATTGCATAGCTCAGTAGTTGTTCAATAGGGTTAGAGCAGTCAGATACCCAGATAACCAGTAATTTTGTCCTCTCAGAGTGTAGAATGTATGTTCAGAATGAAGAATGTATGGATGTGAGTAGTGGAGAGTGTATAATAGATGCAGAATTAGCATGTCGCATCTGCATGGCCTTGCATATTAGCTCAAATGCTGTTGCCTTGCCGTTGTCTTGCCGAACTTGCCAGGATGTCAAAACACGTCACAACAATTTCCTTATATTGGGGGAGGGGGGGGGGTACGTCATA
>QGOB01001132.1:0-21908 GCA_003313055.1 Termitomyces sp. MG145 | reverse complement strand
AACCATGTCCAGATTTACCCGATCCGACACCTCTTGGCGAGATGCAGCAGAAGTCGGGACACCGGCATTACGGGAATTGATAAGCAATTTTCCCGGAGCGTCGGAGAGTAAGGCCTCCGCATCAAGCGGGTGATGAACTAGCCCCCTGAAATCTCGCGAATATCGAGGTGCCCTGGGTATTTACACCGACAGCGCTTAATATGTGCAAACTTTTGGGGGTACAATAGGCCATCAATGAGTAATGAAAAGCAGCCGCTTTATGCGGTCTAGCTCGCAGAGTTCCTTCAGTCAATTTCATCATGAGACAAGAAGCCAAAAGTAATCATGTGGTGTGTAAGTGAAGTTCCCAATCGCTTCGGGTTCGGAGGCTTTTTGACTGACGCTGATGAAAGGGTGGTAACCTTCCCTTGCGGTCGTCCGCTACCGAGTACGATGAGCTGCGATAACGAGAAGTCAGGGGGTTCAGACCTAGAAAACACAGGGAGACTTTGGAACTCTGGCTCAATGTCTCCTGGTTTGTTAACTACTTCGCGACCCTCAGGAGGCACTGAAATAGCTTCTTCATGACCAACTGAATCCTGCAATTGTGCATGTGTTGGTTCGGCGTTGGATGATGTTTTCTCATTGCTGTGAACCACACAACGAGCATGATAACATCGTAAAACAGCTATTTTCTGACACCAACGTACAGTGTATCAGCCATTGAATGATTGGCGGATTTTTTCGTCATCAAAGACGACCATGTATACCTTATTCCTCGGAAAACACCGGCTTAAGGGTTCCGAACCGAGTAGCAGATACTTTAATGGAAACTGTGCGTCAAATGAAACAACATTGAATCCAGTGGTTTTGTCTACAAGCAATGCTTGGAGTCACAAGTAGTGAGTGCCGAAAGAGAAAATCTAATCTGTATCATCAGTTGGGAATCTTCAAGCCTCAGGCCGCCCATCGTGTCTGCATCTCCGCCTTGAACCCTCCTTAGCCAGCTCTTTCTCACGTTCGTACGCACTCTCAGCAGCAGCCAACGACTTCTACCAGCATCCTACGCTAGTCAGTAGCGCCTCAAGAAAAAAAAACAAATACAATATACCTTGAGTATCTTGCTACAGGCAGTCCAATTCTACGCGCAAAAGCCTCGCAACTTCAGTTCCGTAACCCATCCTTGCTAGCTCATGCATGATCCTGTCCTCAACAACGCCGTCGCGAATGGCTTTGCCCACAATGTTTTCTGCGTCTTATGAGTCGAGTAGGAGCTTCAAGTGGATATCGCGCAGGGAGATGGCAGAAACCGGTCTTGATGACGTTCTGACACAGTCGCATAGTGAGCCTGATTTGCATAGAGTGATTCGTAGGCCTCGGGAAATTGCACTTTAAGGAATGCTTTTTACGACCTCAGAATATGCCGAGTCGCGAAAGATGCTGCGCTATGTCCTCTCAGTCATCAGAAATTCCACAACGATGAGACAGCTTTGTCGAGACGAGGTGTAGTCTTCGGATGAGCCGCACGATTTGGACGGACCACTTGTTAGAGGTTCGTATAAGCTTCAGAGCTGTACGACTTTTTCATATGGATATGGTCAACTGAACTGAGACTGGAAGTGTCGCTTTCTTGATTGCAGTGGACGTGAGTCAGTTATTGAAGGAAACTTGTGTTTCGCGTGATCCAAGGGAACTGCCCCATCATACGGCAAGCGCGCGGATCATCGATTTTACGCTCCGCCTAACCTAGTTAACACCAAAAAGAAGTTACCTAAATGCATGAGGCTTGAACGTTGAACATCCCAGAAGGATTCGGCGCTGTGACCTCGTAGGCATAGATAACCAAGTTGTCTGACACAAAACACATGTAGGTGTCCAACGAACATGATTCAACGTTTTCACTGTTTGCCTTGTCTCTCTCCAAATGTACAGAAGTAGTCGAGGTCTATTTCCTGAGAACTAGAAAGAATTTTCCTATCGCAGAATGCTTACCAGCTCTAGATCATATGGACTTGGCTAGCTACATCTCGGTAGGACTCGTCGATCAACTTGTCTACTTCTATCTAACCTGTTTCCTAATCGAACACACTGAGTGATGGTCTTCTTGGTTTATCACAATATCGAGGGGATGCGTGTACAAGCTTGCGCCATTTGCGAGATATTCTTTGAATCGTCTACGTATCTCCTTTCAACGTGGAAGAACTTGCTCAATGCGAAGGCACAGCTTCCGGCATCTTGGAACTCTCTTTTTCGCCCAACTAGGACTCCGATGATTCGGACGACACCGTCCAATTCGCGGCTATACCTGTAGTACTTACGAGTGATGTTCTTTTGCCCAAGTTGCAAGTCGAGTCAGCGAGTCTTGATCCCGCCTTTCTGCAGCCTTGATCCGTCAAAGCAATTGCTGTATATGGCTATGCAAGCTTGATGCAGACCTATTTAAATGCAGACTTATTTAAAACGATTCATTGTCATGAACAAGTCATTTCGAGCCCTAGAACATCCACTTTGATATCAGTCAGTCCTCATGCCCAACATAGAGAGAATGAAAACCACTGCGAAAGCCCTCTGGATGTGACAAAATCTGGTCTGAACCTGAAACCCATTCTCGCCAACGCTGCGAGGTGCTGAGACCAAGCGTGTCAAGGCCACCGCGAGTGATTCAGGGCCATTCCCAGGCCAGCGTCAGGGCCGTGTCCGTTCAGACAAAGAGACAATGGACTCGATTACAAAATGTATACTCTACACGAAGATATCGAACACCCTCAGTCATTTATACGGAAGACTGAGGGTGAGTCACTTAATTACTTACATACAGACAAGTACCTACCTAGATCATAGATTATACTTATCCGTACTCTGATCTAGGAATAGAGTCATTTATACGGAAGACTGAGGATTATACTTATCCGTACTCTGATCTAGGTACAGAATAGAGTCATTTATACGGAAGATTGAGGAATATACTTATCCGTACTCTGATCTAGGTGTAACCTTCCAACACGAGGTAAGTTTGTAGCTCTTTGCTGAAACATAACAAGACGTTTGACAGGCGCCTCGTAAATTTCATTAGAGGCCTTGTCCGTTCCAAAGAAGCACCAGTGGGGTTAGTATCACTTGTACGCTCAAACAGATGTCAGAAGTCTTGACAAAAATCTCGCATTTTCACTAGGAAACAAGAGGAAGAGTATGCTCCGAGCATTTGACTATTGATGAAGAGTCTCAATCATGTCGTTTCATGCAGACCACGACCTCGAGGGATGCTCAACGCGCAAGCTACAAATAAACCATCGGGCTCGACTCAGCCTCCAAAGCCCCCGAAATAGCACAGAGAAAGAATTGAGCACTCGAGCATAGTCGAGTCACCTGGTAGTACTCACTGTCACTCCGCAAGGATATGTGGCTCTACGGAATTTTTCGTTCAAAGGAGGTTGTGGGATGGCGGATGCGCTAGCTGCAGTGTCCACTCTTCAGCTTGAGTAATGAATGACATCGGTTCACATCATTCAGAGATATCTCCCTACCCTTTATTCGTACTTACCCGCCTTATCAGAACCTCACCGCAACGTTGAGCTATATGTAATTAGCGCGCGTCAAAATGTGACAACTACATAAGACCTAAAACTGTCACATCCACTTCTATATCCGAATAGAGAAAATGCGAAACTGTGGAACTAACTGGCGGTGCAAGGTTCTCCGGGCGTGCCATGGAAAGTGATTATGGCAGTGCATCTAAGCCATTCCATCCGCATTTCAGCTGAGTACTTTCACCTAAAGATACATTAGATCCATCTAGAAAATTGAACTCCTGAGCATCCAAATATACTCCTGATCGCTTCTGGAATACACTCTTCAATCAAGAAAACACAGGAAGCCACAGGACTTTCAAACTCACAGACTGAAAGACAGTGGGAGCATACAAGAATATATCCAAATGCTATTGAATTATTACCCGCCTCTTGCGCGGCTGCGCGGTGTCCAGGCCTCGGGTTCATACGTATCTGCGCCAGTACCCATCCCCGGCAGTGGGTTTTTGTCGTGTTCGGGAACTGTTTCTGACCGGGACTGCTCCGACGAGTGCCGTGTCTCTTGCTGATGCGTCCTCATCGACTCTTGCGGGCGTTCAATTGTTTTTGAAGTATTAGCCTCTTGCTGTAGTCGGAGGACCTGGGCGCGTTCCTCTCTATCGCGCGCTTCGATCAATGCTACGTTCGCCTGCACACGCCGCTGACGTTGTGCGTCTATTTCGAGCTCCTGTGTTACAAGTACAGAGTCAGCGTCAATAACAAGCGCTGATGTGGAAACAAGTAGTCATGCAGCGGAGACGAAATTCATATGTACCTCGAGTGTCGGAGGATGTTGCCGTGTATGTGAAAGCCAGGTAGACCATTGAACTGGGCAGGGGCTATCGATCAGACAGTGCTATTGTAGATGTACGGCTACGAAACACACTTGCTAACTTCCTTCCGCCGCCGATGTACTGCCATACATCTTCGGAATTATGGTACTGCACTGTTCGTCTCGATCTTCCTGCGTAATAGTGTATTGATAAAGATGGAGTTCATAAAAAGTGGCGAAGAGTACCGTTCGCTGTGTTAGTCTGCTCATAGAAACGGTTCCCTGCCCATCCGGATGTGCATGAATTTTCTTTGGATAGATAGTTGGGGTCGAGACTACGAACCTACAAGGTCTTGTCCAACATATCGAGTCTTGAGAAGCGAATTAGATCTATGATTGTCGTCTAGAGCTGATGTAGTGTCTTACAGGACGGAGTCTTTGTAAAAGTCGCGTAAAGAACGACATTCGGCAGAGTTCAATTCTTCCGAGGCTCCTTCCGATGCCCAACTCCTCGGGAGTTACGTAACATACTTGTATATTTTAGGAGACTTTCACTACCACTGCTGGCAATAGAATCTGTCTTCCAATAGAAGAAGGGCTAAAGGAATGTGTTATGTTACTTCTTTTGCCACTTTTCACCACAGAAAAAGACATCTTTCATTGTCTGAAGCCTTTTTCTAGAAGAAATAGACCTATTTAGAATGGCATGACACATTCCTTTGGCCCTTTTTCTTTCAAAGATAGATTCCAGCACCAGCAGTGTACGAGAATCCATAATTTTCACAGGGCCCCCCCAAAAAAAAATTAAAAGAAGGACATTGCGAAGACGGCTATGTACACAGAGGTGGTTTATCAGTTAGAAACCGTCAGGGCCGCCCATTGCATCGTCATCAAGCTCGCCGCCTTGAATCTCCTTGGCAAGCTCTTTCTCGCGTTCGCGTGCTCCCTCAGCAGCAGCAAGCTCCTTCCTGTGAGCATTCATCGGGTACCTCATAGCCTGATAGCCGCAGTCAGTCACACCTCGACAAAACCTCGACAAAAATGGAAGATGACATACCTTGATACTCTCGTTGTGGAGCTGCAAGCAGAACCCAATCCTACGGGCAAACGCCTCGCTGACTTCAGGACCGTACCCATCCTTTTGAGTCATGCACTCCATCCACCCTTTATCGTGCACGATCCTCCCCTCAATGACGCCGTCGCGGATGGCTTTGCCTACAATATACTCTGCGTCTTCTTCTGAGTCGAGGTGGAGCTTCAAGCAGATATCGCGTAGGGAAATGCGAGAGTAGGAGAGGGAGAGACGGCGGATGCCGGTCTTGATGACGTTTTGACGCAGTCGCACAATGAGCGTGTAGGTTTTGTCTGCTTCGAATTGTGCTGAGTGCTTTGAGAGGGTGGTTTGAAATTGAGATAAGGAACCCGTGCGGACAGCTGGAAATGTATGGCATTGGTTCTGTCTCTGAGAATTACACTTGATGACATACCTTTTACGATGTCATAGTACGCCACGAGAGCCTTCTCAAGTACAGGGTGGCGGAAAAGGCCACGCTCGGGGATCTCACCCATCAGCAACTCCACAACGATGAAGATCTTATGGACAGCTTGGTAGAAACCAGGTGCAGTCTTCGGCTGAGCCGCACGACGGATTGCTTGTTGAAGGTTTGTGTGAGCTTCACTGTAGTTAAGTTGTACAGCTTTTATACGGCCAAGGTAATAGTGGTACCGAGCGAACTGAGGGCTGCTGGCAGACTCAGGGAATGTCGTTTTAGAGACGAGCTTGTCTGCCTGATCGTACAGATTGTAGTGAACATAGTTTCGAAGGAGACGGTTGATGAGGGAAGCTTGTGTCTCGTCATCGTGACGGAGAGACGCAGTCCTTTGGGCGGCAAGAAGCAGTCTGAGATACATATATGAGCAAGACCAAACGACATATAATATTTGAAAAGTCCACTTACGGTCGTACGTCTGCAAGCTCACCGCCAAGTTCATATGCTCTTTCAACGGCAAACCAAATCTTGGCAGCGATGGGATCCATGCTTCTACGATTAAGTGACTGCATCTTCTGTACAGTCTCAGCGGATAGTTCCAGGGCCCTCTGATACGTCGATGGTGACGTTAGAAGGAAATGCAAAATGAGAAGACGGAGATATATTTCCCCCTCCGGAACGGGTACAGATACCGCTGGCGTAGCGATATTATTTGGCCCACCGGTGGAGTCTACATCCATATCATGGTCAGTAGAAGTCCCTTCAGGGACCCATGCCAGTAGAACATTCTTTTCAGAAACATCTGGATCTGGATATGAGCCTCAGTATCACGAAAGAAAAGCAATGCAGACCTTTGGTATAAACCTGCTCAATAGCGGTTCGGAGAATCGATGCATCTATTCGTTTCCGTAGGGCGGTCAATGTACGCAGGACCCGGTGAGTGAAACGTGGCTCGAGCGTTGAAACAGCTCGCTCGATGAGAGCAATGTTGGCCTTGATTTCGGCTACAGGAGTAAGGAGAACAGGCCTCGAGATTTCTTCTGTCCCTTTCTCATCCTTCTTTGTGTCGTCCTTCGCCTTTGTATCGGTCTTCTTCATCTCAACGTCGGACATAATGATAGAGGTTGAGATTTCTGATCAGGGTGACGCGTACCAAACGCGTCCTTTATTTGGTTGTGTTCTTTACTTGTACCTTTTTTGCCTATTTGAGGCTGGTCTCCATAACTAAGTGGTATAGTATAGCATGCGGTTGCAGGATTTAAATATTGTAGGGTTCGATGATCGAACAACCCCCGGGACTTGTTTAGAGATTTGTCCCGTCCAGTTTGACCAAGGGAATAGATCGCTTTAACATATCATTTTGCCATCGTGGCTCTTTTAAATATCAAGTTGTTTCAATTTGCGAGTCTTTACTTTCCTAGGTCGAACTATAGCTACTGCGATAAATCACAAATCTGGTAATCAATGACAGATCGAAACAATATAAGAAATAGAAGCGATTGCAGATGTCACCCTTCGTTGGACTCCCCCTCACCAGTCAATGGGCTCAGAACATCTTCCTGCAAAAACACACAGTAAGTCCCGACGGTGGTTCGAACACCGGACCCTGCGATAGCCAAATACTGCAATCGCATGCTATACCACTTAGCTATCGAGACATTATAACCATACTGACCAGCGATCATGCAATACCATTGTGAGAAATCTCACCAAAGATCAACCTCTAGTGTAAATTGAAGAGATACTCAAGGCCATAAAGGACGGCTAAGAGTATACATCATGAATATTCACACCGTTAACATGTGGCCCGGTATTCCATAATCGGAAAAAATGAGTGAACAGCCCCCGGACCTGTTCTGGAACAACAACTCCATGTACTGGAATCCGCTTTATCCCTCCGACTTTGGCCGTAGCGAATACATTCGGAACAACGCCGGGCGAACTGAGTATCACACTTGACACGGAAGGCTTGATTTGCAGCCGATACACGCAATAAACCATTCGCTTACCTTCCTGATAGTCGGCAGCAACGAGTCTTTGAACATAATGAGTGGGGATACAGATAGTAAGTTACTGAAACACACAGCTCCAGCACGATTTCTGGGGGCAGACGTTCCATATATTCTTGAACGGGTATGTCGTCCTTAGGTCCCACATCCTGATAGTGTAACTTGAAGGCCATATACTCTAACATCTTCTCCACAATGACACCGCTTGAAAATCACATGAGGACCTGAAAAGATCAACTAGTGGAACGTACAGTACACACCGTTCGTTGACATGGCACGTCCGAGTCACGGCTTCAGCATAACTACCTGGATAAGGAAGAAACATGGCCAGTTGGCGCGACAAACGTAACAGTTCTGAGACGCAACGTACTACTCTCGTCAAGCATGCTCCGCATTGTGCCGCTCACATTCGCGACCTTGCGCCGGACGATGTAGGAGAATCCGTCGGTGCTTGTGACACGAATCCAGTCTAAGTCACTTGGTTCCGACGACTATCAGTTGGAGGCCGTTCAACTCCAGTTTAAAGATTCAATGGAAACAGATGCTCTCACATGCATATCAGTATCTTTATCCATAATGTTTCTACGTATATATAAGAGAGCAGAAAGATAAACTAGTCAGAATGGCTCAAAGGCAGGGAGAAGGAATAAAAAAGGGTCAAGCAGCCAAAGTCATGGGGCCACGTGAGCAGATGATCATTCGAACCACGTCGACTTGAATTCGCTAACGCCCAGGTTTCCGAGAAGTTTCTCTCATCGCAATGTTTTCCTTTCCTATCGTTGCGCTACTCATTGCTAGTGCACAGGCTGCAATACTTACTCTCCAGTCACCAAAAGTCATTGTCACTTCGGCTGCAGGTTCGCAGTTACGATCCGAACCGTATGTGTTGCCTCGTTACCGCAAGTTGACTGACTCTCAACTGGCATGCAATTAAATCTACAGCATCTCTTTGAAACAACCTTTATTGACGCCCGTGACACTAGGCAAGAGTGATACGTTGAAGTTGACATTTCAAATTGTCGAGAAAGACGAAGGAAAGGGCGTTCAGCCTCACCAGACGTTCCTTCGGTTCTATGACGAAAATTCTGGTGAGGAGGGTATTCAACCTGTTCGTGTGACGAACGGTGGTAAAGCAAAGTTTGAGCTGGTGCGATATATTGCCCATCTTCTACATTCAAACACTTATCACTGCCACTTCAGAATATGGCCAAGCCTCCGTTGTCACTTCCCCCGACCTCAAGCATGCCTCTTAAAGTGACTCTTTTGATCGGGTCGCCCCTGTACTCTCCTCTGAAAGTGGCGCTTTTTGATCTCGTTGTTCCCGCTTCGCAATCGCCCCCGGTTCACCCAGAAGAACCCAACTTCCGCCCATCACCCGAGATCCACCACTCTTTTCGTCCGGAACAGAAAATGCCCCCTCGCCCTATCTCCGCGATATTCTCTGCTGTTGTTATTGCTCCTTGGGCTGTCCTCTTCGCTTTGGTGAGTATCTCACACTCCCTAAGCTTTCCTGTCTGTTCACGGGGATATGTAGTGGGGTCAAGTCATCCCTCGTGTCCCGCATCTATTCTCACTTAGCATTTTGCCCTTTATACTGACACTTGGAGCCTTCGAGGCGCTTTTGGTGTGGTACTGGGTCGATCTCAAACTCGGACAGGTCCTTTCGTATGGGTCCGTTCTTGGTCTGGTGACGATTCTTGCTGGCAAGCAGGCACTCTCAAAAATTGGTGATAATAGAATCAACCGTAAATAAAGCTGTACCACTGTATATCCTTGCTAACATATAACCCATTGCCATGTAGAGAGAAAAACAGGTTGTTGAGCGCGACCGATTCCTTTATTTCCCTGCAAAGAGATGATGCACCTATTCCTCTCTGATCTTATACCTGGGGGGTCCTCACAAAACGAGGGCTTATGGCTGGAAGTGGTGGGCCAGAATGTACTGTGAAGGGTTTGTTTGGAAGAATCGTGTTAGTGCCATACATAGACTTCGCAGGGGGCGCTTTAAATGGATGAGCTTCCGTGTTGAATACGTCTGCCAAAAGCAAGTGAGCAAAAAGTTGGATAACAGATAACGATTTACATTCGTCCAGACTGATGTGATTGGGGTCGTCAAATGTCAGATACCTAATGCAGAAGGTCACAGGTGAACCCCAATTCTTCTCAAAAACACGAGAATCCCACTTACAGATACTTCAACACCTCTGCAAACCAGAAGCTCTCCGTATCATCTATGAGACCGTCTGCTGCGTTATTCACATCATTTATCCCAGCATACCCTGTGGGCGTCTGCAAGAACTTATTGAAGCTCGCAACGGCGCTCGCAGCTCGATCAAGGTATTTTGTATCGCCCGTTGCACGCCATGCGTAGAAATTTGTTTCTAATACCTCAGGGCGCTGGATATAGACTCCATCGGTAATGTAGAACCCATGCAGGGCATTGAACCTAAGGTCAGCAGCATCGGGTGGATTGCCACCCGTGAAGTTACCGTCGGAAGAGATGAATGCGAAGCTTTCAGGCCCGATTCCGGTCCTGGGACGTCACTAAACTTGAGAGAAAGCTTTGATTCGAAGTTTAATACGTACTGGGTGCTGGCATAGGTATTCCAGCATGCGTCGGCGAGCTGCAGTCCAATGTTGACAATGGTATCGTTATTTAGTAACTTGCCACCTATTTCCATCCAAAACAATGAAGATTCTTAAATTCGAGTCAGGCGCAAGAGGTCACGAACCTAAAATCCAATTTCCACCATTAAAACAAGCCAAGTGGGAGCCAATGTGGCGAATTTTCCTCGAATCGTCAAAGTCAGCCAGGTAGACATGCTTTCCTGGTATGGAGGTCTACGCATCGCAATGCAGTCGACGTCTAGTAGTGACCAGAATGTAGACATGAAAGCTTACTCTCAGGAGAGTTCTGATTGAAGAATCAACAGCCGTATGCCATGCGTTCGCGAACAACGGGTCATTTGCATTCGAAAGACGTGCGTATTTGATAAGATATTCAAAGTAGCTGTCAGAGCCGCCGCCCCATGTCTGATAGTGACAAAAGCATCAATACTAGATGCGAAAAGAAGCGAGGAAAGGTTCACTTACGACATAACTTCCAACGGATTTTCCGCTTTGCGGGTCTATTCCCTGGGCAGGAAGACCTTTTCCACACCTCATATTAGCTGTCAAGTCTGAGTTATGAGTTTAACCATACCTGGCAAGGGATCAGGCTATAAGCAAATATCAGGACTCGCATAAAGAAACCCAGGATTTATTGAGACACGTACAAGGTTTGCGATATGGCGAACCGATCCCACGGCAAGATTAGCATAAGTCTGGTTTCCCGTGTGAGATGACAAGGTCGACCATTCCAGGGATAGCTTCACAAGCAAGGTCAATTGGAACCGAGTTGTAAACTTCACCTGAATTGCCTACCGTGCCGGCTCCTGCAATGCTCGTCTGAACTATCTTCAACATACATATGAAATCTTTTTGCGGGCACGTACAGTAGCTATGGTGGGCGAGTTCGCCGTGAAGTTGACGACACCGAACGGAACCGCATTCTTCTGTGGCAGTTTCAGCGGGACATTCACAAATGAATATAACGTAATCGCTTACCCCAACCCACGCAAACGCCAATTTATCGGCGACTTCCTTAGCCTTTTCGAGAAGCACAGGATACTTCTGGTCGCTGAGTTCAAACGCGCTCAACAGACCTCCCAAGTAGCGGATTGTGGTCTCGAACACGCTAAAGACACATTTGTGAGGCATTTACAACTGAAAGAAAAAACAAACCTGACAGTGTCAGGAGTCTGTGATTTGCTAAAGTCGATGTGGCTTGAGAAGTTGACAGCTTCTTGGAAAAGATCCTAGAGCGGGGAGAGAGGCGGTCAGGCTTGTTGCTGGCGAGAGAGTGCCCGGAATCGCGATTCAGGACGTACGTCTAAACCCATGATATACTTTTGGGGAAAGATGGAGATGAGTTGCTCTAATGTCATCCGGACAGAGTACGTACCATTGTACTCATCGCATCCACGATGCTCGCACCTTCAACAACACGTTCGTATTACTTGACGTTAAAAAATTTCGGTACTACGCACCCCAGCCGTTTCGTCCATCCGAGAAACCTAGGTTGGCTGATTGAACGGTCCTTCTTATTTTTGAGAAAGGAATAGACGGACTCTGACTCAAAGGAGATAAATCATCATGACCGAAGGCAAACTTTCTGATGTAAGTTGTCGCGGATGAGAAACAGGAGAGGAGAAAAGTCGACAAAACACACCGGTAGGCGGCAAAGCTATCAATAAAAATCTTCGTAACTGCAGCTTTTTGAACAACAGCGTCAGGAGGAAGTTGTAAATTGGGTTTCTGGACATTTGCCGCCGAAATAACGGGAGCAGAGAACGCGAGAAGAAGCGCGACCGGACGAGAGGTCAACATGTGAACAGAGAAGGGAAGCGAGGGAGCCTGCACTTGGCGACTACATGGCGTTCTGGGCTGCTCTTATAGGAATCCCAGAGTATAATCCGGATCACCTGGCGAATTAGATGTAGATGACCACTGTCCCGTTTTGACGTCGACCTTCCATCAGTCCATGTCGTGTAGGAAGGAGAATAGAAGAAAGAGTTATACCCTATTTTGCCAGGTGCGGTGACAACCCTCCAGAAGATAACCAACCAGGCGGAAAAATTGCTACGACGCTTAGAAGGACGACGATTGACCACCGTTGTGATGTCAAGTCCTGGTTAGTAAAGTTTACACATCTACCTTTGCCATCACATGTCAACTTTTTTAGGAGTGCTCTGGAGTCCTCTTCAGAATGTTCTGTCACACGAACGAAGAAAGTATGACGAATGATGCAACGCGTGTTGACCAGTTTGTGATTCCAAAAGGATGATGAATGGACTGACTGAGAGGACGATGAGTCGGAGATAGAGGGGAGGCTAACATATTCGACCGCCAGGATTGTCAAACCGTGTTCTTGATGTCCTTCATCTGAATAATACAGAGACCATGTGCGACCTCGAATACCTTCGTTATAAAGTCACGAGTAAGTCGTATCTGATACATGATAGGCTGATACTGAAGAGTTTGTACAGACCCGGAGAAATCTATGCCATATATTTAGACTTGTGAGGTCCGGCAGCATGCGGCAATCGTTTTTACTAGAGAAACTCACACTGATGTTCAAGTGACTTGAACGGGTGCCGATACAAACCCCTTGGACTGATAATTTTCCCTCCCCCCCTTCAGGTGCAGCTGTCACTTTATGAATATTCCCGACCAATGGAGGGCCAGAAGTATTCCGGAAAAGCTAGTAATGCATACGCGGAAAACACGGAAGGATTTAGGACAAGCATGGCATGAAGACTCCGGAATAATGAAGTACATGAAAAGAGAGCCAAATTCAAAACTTTAGCAAAGTCGCATGGTCATTGTGGACCCCACATCTTTCGGCCAGGAATCACGAAGGGGAGCATGAGAAGATCAAAACACAGGTCTAAATCAATAATCATGAAGTCGAAATAAATTGTAAGAAATGACGGAGGGACAAAAATCAATCCCGATACTTTCGGGATAAAATGAACTGTCCCGGAGAGACTTGAACTCTCGATCTTCCGATTAAGAGTATTAACAGTCGGACGCCGTAACCAACTAAGCCACGGGACACCCAATACTAATATCACTTGTTGACTATGTAGGACAATGCGTCAAAACCCTAGATACTTATGGTGTCCTATAATAAACTAAGCATAGCTGGTCCCAGTGCCAGGTTAGCACCCGGTAAGGGAGTAATACCTAGGATACAAATTGTTCTCTGCCACTGTCAGCTTCCTCCATCAACCAACAAATTTCCGCCTCCCTTGACTAGTATTGCTCCAAGTCCTTGCATGGATCAAACAGTAATGGAACTGGGAGGTCCTTTCCCAGCCATTGGATCTTCTCCTCCTCAACTGTCACTTAAGGAAAAGTGCTAAATCCTACCAACTGGCAAATGTTGTTAGCATTAACAACAAGCTCACACAGAAACGAGTACTTACTGGCAACCTTGCCTCTGGCCTTTCCATCACATCTTTCATCTCCGCTTCTCTCTGAGCTGCTGCCCTCTTGACATGTTGGAAGGCCTAACATTGCCTTCTTCACTGTAATGGCCTTACCAGTCCCATCAAGCTCCTACTGACCCTCTAAGAACCCCTAGTAGCCTTGATTATGGCTGCATCCTCTGCCTTCTTCCCTTTGTAGCCTCCTGGCTGGCCTTGTGACAACCTCCTATGCACTGAGCACCCTTTGCTGGCCTTGTTATACCAGTAGCAGGGGAAGGCACTAATAGGGTACCAGCACTCCTTGGAATTGTTGATGGCCCAGAAGAGTATTCACATCCTGTATATTCAAGGTGCTAGTCAATCCAACTGCATCTGGAAAACCGCAAAATCCAAGTTAGACATAGCTACCGCAAATTATCAGTAATTATGCATAGCTACGTGGAATTCCACTCACTTGACTATCTACCTGTAGTTTACGAGAATTTAATGTTGGACTAGATAATAATGCATAGT
This sequence comes from Termitomyces sp. MG145, assembly GCA_003313055.1. Lineage (NCBI taxonomy): Eukaryota > Fungi > Basidiomycota > Agaricomycetes > Agaricales > Lyophyllaceae > Termitomyces > Termitomyces sp. MG145. The sequence continues at coordinate 7,547 of QGOB01001132.1, read as the reverse complement.
TACCTGGAATTCAACTGAGCTACCATCAGTTATCCAGCAGTTTGCCGAACATATGTCAAAAGTTTAGCCAAGTTACTCCAAGTTTATCCTCCTTTGCAATGTAGATTTCCAGTTATTTCACTTCTGAATATCATTACAATACTTCATATTCAACAATTACATGTATTCTTCCATGAGTATTGATAAGATATGTAAAACGGTACGGCATGATGGGCACTACTCAGGTAGTATAGCTAATCAGACATCCCAGCAAAGTCAATTTCAGCACCTCCAAGCTTGCTACGATCAACTTAGGTACTGGCACTAGGTAAAAATCAGTGAGAGGTACTTTAGAGGGAAAATCAGGTCACTCATGCAGCTTGTTTATACATATCTGACATGAGGTGATGATATTTGGTTGGCGAAGCCCTGATGTTGTTGAGATATACGATGTGAGTGTCATAGACTCCTTCATACAGGTCAGTATTGAAGGCCTGAAGAACCTTGGGTTTCTTGACCTCCATGGATAGCTGCGTGAGTGTAGCATGAATCTGGCACTCGATCAGAATGACTCCAAAAGAAGTAAACATCATGAACTCATGCAAGTTGCCACCAGAGCAGCCATTGGTGCCGTCACCTCCAACTCATCCGGGTATTGAGCAAGCAATGAGCTGAGCCAGTTTGCATGTTTTACTACTAATGGTGCTCCCTTATCTGATGTGAAGAAAGCATCTTGTAGAGTCGTGATGATTGCGGGGTGTAGGAATGGCTTCTTCTTATTGATGTATCCGGTGGCTTGATCCTACTCATATCAGACATGTTTGTGAATATCATACCCATTATATCATACCCATTTCACATACCATGCTAGCTGGAAATAGATACTTCTCACCTTTCAGAAGATCTGCCACCTTTGATGCTTTGCCTGGTCCACCAAGTTGATACCACCCTTTTACAAACCCAGTCGAGACTTTCTTTTTCACATCTCTACGGAAACCTTGCAAGCGGTTTTTAAGCTGCCAGTTGAACATGAAATCAGCGAAATGTCATGTTCAAAGTTCAAGAAATATACCATCCCCACAGTATCCTTCTGGAATAAGACATCGATCTTCATCCGCTCAGCATAGTCATCTTGTCCCAGCTTGCGTGCTGTCCTCACAAAGATTTGGCAGAGAGTTGCATGAACTTCATTCACCTTGATGTATGCTGAAATGAAGATTGCATGAGCAATAACTTGCTGAACTGTAAAGGAAAGAATGCTTGTGAGAGCACCAGGCTGGCCTCGTATGCCAATGTACCACTCGCCAGGGCCTGGTTGACAATATGTGGCAGTTGCAAATATAGGGTTGATGGAGAGTGGGCCAACTAAATGCTTTTTCCTTTTGTGGTGGACTGTGTCTGCTACATCATGGTCTTGATCTTCATCTAAGATGGTGTGGTCTGTACTGCTACTTGGTCTTGGCAATGATGTCTCCTTCCAGATCGGTACCTAGGCACAGAATTAGTAATGGGCTCCCAATTCAATTTGAAAAGACATGCCTCATTACGACAAATATCCACACGAGACTTCTGGAAAGAAGAATTAGTTGCATATCCATCGCACAGTCAAAATCAAATCATTCTACTATACCTTTTGTGGTGGAGCTTGAGTAAGTTCATCATCTTCTAGATTGTCTACATCATCAAATTCCTCAATTCCACCATCTGTCGTGGCCTCAAGCTCATTGAAGGTAACTGAGTCTACTGATTGATGACAGAGATGAGGCACGCGGGATGCTTGAGAGTGATTTTCCTATTGAATGACCTCAAGTCTAGGAGTGAGATAAATTCCGAAAGAAACACAATGAAGAACTCACTTCTTGACTCAAACCATATGCTACAGTGGATATGTCCAATCCATCATAGATATCCTCAAGCTCCTCTTCTTGATCACCATCTGAGATACCATTGTCATTCTCATCAATGTCCTCCTCATCATCAACAATAGCCAGGCATTGACCACCTGTTGACTTTTGTTGAGTGGATTGAGACTTTGGTGAATTGAGCTCATCACTGCTGTCAGTAACAATAGCAGGTGGACAAGCTGGCCTATGCTGCAGAGTTGGTCCAGCCATAGCTAGTGCCCGTTGAGCTGCAAAACCAGCTCACTATTCAACTTAACATTGGCCAGCAAAGTATGAAATACATACAAATCTTAGCTTGAGCAGGTGGCTTTCTTGCTTTCCCTGCACGCTGGGCTACCCTGGCCTTGGATTGGGCCTCTCTTGCATCTTGATAACCAAATGAGCTGAGGATGTTGAAAAGTGTGATAGGTGAGACCTTACTTCATGCAGATTTTCTGGCCTGAGCTGGAGCACGCCTAGTTGAAGCCAAAATTGGGGCAGGTTCTGGAGAGGTGATACTATTGCAAGTGGTGTGAGAGGTCAGTTGCACCATGGTGGACGGTGGATGGTAGATAAGTAGACTGAGATTGGAAATGGACAGAAAAATTCAGCTATTTATCATGTGTAAACAAGAGGGCACATACTTATCATGAGCGATTGATAAAAATTAGATATAACCCTATGGTTGTCTGCAATGGATGCCAGAATACTGTCAAAACAAGTGGATTTGTCCAGCATTGTTGCCTGAGCAGAAATCCAAGGTGTCGTGCATACTTGCAGGACTTGCTCGATGCTGTCAAAGAAGCTACAGGAGAACTTGATCAACTGCATCATACTAACATTGAAGGCCAGAATATTATTAACAACATACCAACTCCAGAAAATGGTTCAATGGACATTGACATTTCCAATGTTGAGGCATAGCAGGAGAACAAGAGTGAAGAGGAGAATAGCAAGGAAGTAGTTGAGGAAGATGAAGGCCCTTTCCTTGAAGTTCAACGGCTTGGAGCACCAGCCAGAGAGCCTGAGCCTGATACTGGTGGTGAATTGGAAATTCCCAATTCATGGAGTGCCAATGGCAGGAACACATCCCGAGTTGTCCAATTCAGAGGCAGCACTGAGGCAAGCCTGAGCAGAAGACCATTTGTCACCAATTACACTTCTCAAGAAGCAGAAATCACACAGAGAGAGGCAGACATTTCTGAAAATCAACACTATCAAGCTCAGATTCATAGGGATGCCCAACACAATGTATATGCACCTTTCTCCTTGAGACTTGACTGGGAGATGGCAAAATGGGCCAAACTTTGTGGCCCAAGCTCAACAGCATTTACGGAATTGATGGCTATTACAGGAGTGAGTGTTTTCATGTCCAGCCTGACATGAGAGGCTATAAACTTATTGTTTGCATGCAGGTGCAGGAGAAACTGGGATTGTCCTTCAAAAATACCCGGGAGCTCAATGATATAATTGACAAGGACCTTCCTAGCAGACCATGCTTCAACTGACATAAGCTCTTGGTTGGTACAGAAGTCTGCAAAGTTTACTTCAGGGATATGTTAGCTTGTATTCAAGCATTATTTCGGGATCCTAATTTCGCACCCTATCTTGTTTTTTGACCTGAGAAGCACTATGTCAATAAGGCAAAGACTGAGCGCATGTATCATGACATGCATACAGGGAAGTGGTGGTGGAGTACACAAGTGAGTTAGCATGAATATATGGATGTAGTGATCATTGACTTACCTTGTGTTCAATAGAAGGCAATTGATGCTGTCAAACCGGGTGCAACAATACTGCCAGTCATTATATCAAGTGACAAGACACAGTTGACTCTGTTTCGGAATAAGAATGCATATCCTATATACATGACCCTGGGCAACATTCCAAAAGAGATCTGCAGAAAAGCATCAAAACGAGCATATGTCCTCCTTGGATATCTTCCAAGTGCTTGTTTGGAGAACATACCAAATCAGGCACAAAGGCAAAGGCTCATTGCCAATTTATATCATGCAACTGTGGGCCCTATCCTTGAGCCATTACAAGAGGCTGGAGAAAATGGTGTTCTTATGTCTACTGGTCTTGGAGATTTTCATTGAATCCACCCAATTGTTGCAGCATTTGTTGGAGATTATCTAGAGCAGATGCTTGTTACTCTGGGACTCAATGGAGACTGTCCATGCTGTTCTCAAGATAGAAAGAGGCTTGGAGATTATGACCCAGATAAATCAGAGCCTCTCCATAATCTGGGAGATGTCTTGGAAGCACTCGATTCATTTGATGTAAATCCTGATGGGTTCTTCTGGCAGTGTGCTAATATTCGTCTCAAACTAACACCTAAACCTTTTTGGTACAAGCTACCCTATGTCCACATATTCCGTTCAATTACCCCCGATGTCCTACATCAGCTACACCAAGGCATGATCAAGCATCTTGTTTTGTGGATCATTACAATCATGGGTGCTGCTGAAGTGGATGCCCAATGTTGCCGCCTACCACCAAATCACAACCTCAGGCTTTTTCTGAATGGAATTAGCTCATTGTCCCGTGTAACAGGTCAGGAACATGATTAGATATTTCGTTTCCTTCTAGGCCTGGTAATTGATGTTCCACTTCCCAATGAAATGTCTAATGCCCAGCTTCTTCAGTGTGTCCGTGCCAGTCTTGACTTTCTTTACTATGCCCAGTACCCTGTACACTCTGAATCCACTCTCAAACTTTTGGAGGATTCCCTGGACCGCTTTCACTGTAGCAAGGACATCTTTGTTGATCTTGGTGTTCAGGAACACTTCAACATCCCAAAAATTCACTTTGCCCAGCATTATGTTGAGCTTATCCAACTCTTTGGCACCACAGACAACTTCAACACACAGTATACTGAACGACTTCACATTGACTTTGCCAAGGAAGCCTATGCTGCTACAAATCGGAAGAATGAGTTTGAACAGATGACAACATGGCTTGAACAAAAGGAGAAGATTCAGCACCATCATCAATACATTCTCTGGCAAATGTCTAAAGGGAAGGATGCACTAGAGCAGGCAGACTGGATTGTACCAGGGTTAGACCTGCAGCGCTCAATGGCTATAGCCAAATGGCCAGCTCTTCATTCAGTACCTCTAGAGACTATCAAGGCTGACTTCCATGCACCATTATTCAAGACTGCCTTGCAAAGATATATAAGCCTTCAAAATGCACCAAATATGACAGTGAAGTGTGGTGGTTTTGTTTATTTGTATTTATTTGCAAATTTAAAACTCCGACTTGCAGTAAGTTGCGTTGGGCGTCTTGACAACTCAATAACACTCTTTAAAGTATAATGTAATTTTTCTTGATTTATTCCATTGGCAAAACTAAGTTCAGCTCATCCGAAAAAGGTTCAAATTTTAAAAATTAATAATTGAAAACCAATTTATTTTGAGGTTCTCGTGTTTAGCCTAAGATGTCCACTCCCTGGGGACTCCGAGCTGCGCACGATTGCCTGCCTTCTCCTCCCTTTTTCCCTTCCCTTTATACCCTTCCCTCCATGCACGGACCACGCTAACCGACGTGATTTTCTGGTGGATTTTTGCTGCTGCCAGCCAGTAGTCGGGTTGGCTTGTTCCGACAAATTTTGTTCTGTGGCTTGGCACGTGTTCCTCGTTCCCTTTCCTCATCCTTCGACATCCCCTTTGCTTCTTTCGGGCTCACTTCATTACGATTCTGTGGCTGCAGTGGGTTGGTTACAGGGGAGTTGCGAGGGAGGAGCACAATGTTTTCGGATTAGAGGGACAGAATGGAGCGGCAGTGGCAGTGGCAGTGCTGATATTGGGACTGATGCCGATATCTTGGCCCTCTGCTGGTCACTGCCACATCATTGGTAGCTGCCATTTCGACTCTCAATCGTTGCTGGCTTTGCTTCACGTTTACTGCTTAGCTGACTGGGACTTTGTTATATATTTTGGGTTCTGGTCTTTTTGGTGAGCCTCCCAGAGTCTACAGTTTTCGACTCGTGCTTACAGGTTTCAGCATCTTGGGTTTATATTGGGTTTTTATGGCTTTTTAGGGTCTGCCTCGAGTGAGGCAGACATATCAACAGCTATTCAACTGGAGCGGAGTCTTTGGGATATACACCTTCCATTTCATGCTTTGCCTGTCTGGACCATTGTCAAATTTACACATGTGGATCCTGTGACTAATGAGAAGTCAATGGCTGACTCTATTCATGTACGACCTGCCAGAGTTGACCAATAAAAGTGCTTAACACCTGGGCGCTTTGATACTGCCTTGGTCAATGAGAGAAATGGTGGAGAATATGGTGTGGAAGGTGAGTACCAGCTTTCCTTGAAGGTTAATGCCTGACTGACAAGTCACCAACAGGCTATAGTGTGGCTTGAGTTCGAGTGGTATTCAGCATTTCTGAACGGTACCACCCTCTCCTCTTTTAAAGTGGCATCAAGGTACCAACCCATCTGGCCTATGTTGAATGGTACTTGGCCCTTGATTACCAGGACCCCAATCATGGCATGTTCAAGATCTCTCCCCTGAAGGATGGAGATGGCAATCGCATTTGCAGCATTGTACCCCTCACGGATATCCGACACAGTGTTCATCTCTTGCCAAAGTTTGGACCTGTAGCCCCAGCAGAATGGAACAGTAGTAATGTACTTGATTTGTGTAGCACTGTCACGACCCCGCCATCTCTGGACCCCCATACGTTGCCCCGGCCCCGACACACACCTTCCCCGCACCCCTTGCACACCTCCGGGACCGCCAACAACCTCCCAACGCTGCACCGGCAACACCTGCGGCCATCTCCAAACCGACCCGCGGCCATCACCAAACTCCAGCTTCTCAGCCGACATGTCATCCCAAGGCTTCCCTGTCACCGGACACACCTGGACCCCCGGCATCCCGGCCATCACATAATGTTCCGCAACATTCCTCCCGCGAATCGCCGGCACGTCACAATGCCACCTGCTTCTGTGGCGCCGAGGGCGCCACCATCATGCAGCATGACCGCCGATCCACCCGACACAAGCCCGCCGTAACCCGCGCCAGCATGCCCCGACCACTGTCACGACCCCGGGGCTAGGAGCCAGTCTGGGGACTTAGCCAGAAGAATCAGATGTCCTGGTCCCGGCTAGAACCCTATCCGGGACTTAGCGGAAGAGTAGTACATAAACCTTAGGATAGCATACGAGTAAAGTAGTCTTGATATTAACCATAGTTCTCCGTATTTCCGTGTCTTTGTCTCTGCCTCTGTCTCTATCTCAATCTCAATCTATTCTCTTGCTTCTCTCTCTCTCTCCGGTTCCGTCTCTTGTCTCTTGCCTCTCGTCTCTGTGCCTCGTTCCGTTCCGTGACTCATTTCTCCTTTCCATTTTCTCTCTCTGTCTCCTTACCTGTCTCTCCTACTTCCGTGCTTCCTTACCTGTCTCTCCTACTTCCATGCTTTCTTACCCGGAGCACTTTCTACTTCGCGCGCGTTACTATTCGTACCCCGGAGCGTCCGGACTTCCCCCAGGACCACTTGTAGCTGTACCCAGAGCTTCCACAAAGCCCCGGACCGTACTTAGCCTCCCGAGCTTGCCTAGTAAGGACTCACCAGTGTAGCTGAGCCCCCGTCGTCAGCGGGACCTGACATAATATCAAGACTCTACCTTACCCCGTACTCGATGGCTACGTACACCTACGCCTACACCT
>QGOB01001131.1:0-41340 GCA_003313055.1 Termitomyces sp. MG145 | reverse complement strand
CCGGAAACCCGGTAAGGGGATATGAGGTCGGAGTCGGTAAGGAAGTGTGAGGAAGCGGTAAGAGATAGCGGTGCGACCGCTAGTGTCCGTGCTGAACAGTCGCTAAGGGGAAATCTGTAAAGGACCCAAAAGGTCGTTAAGGAATAGCGGAGGAGTTAACGGAAATATATGAGCCGCTAGCCGTAAGCGCTAGCATTTAACGAAGGCGAAGCGAGGGCACCCGTATGGTGCTTAACGAAAGCGGAGCGAGTGCACCCGTATGGTGCTTAACGAAGATGACGAGGAGCAAAGTAGACTGGACTGGGTAATCCCAAATCAGTCGTTAACAAAGCAAGAGCGTGAACGGGATCTTAAGTGTAGTCTGAAGTGGGGACTAAACTCTGGTACGATTTCCCTCCTTTTCAGCTACTGACAGGGCAGTATTTATAGGTAAGTAAAACAGTAGGTAAAAGGGGAAAAACGGTAATAGACAGTAAGCATAGCGGTTGCATGTGATAATGCGATAATGGGGGTCAGGGGTAAGGCAATAAAAGGGGAAACCGGTAAGAGATAGTAGACAAAGCGGATGCATGTGATAGTGCATGTCAGGGGCTGTAGAGAGGGAGGCCTGAACTGTCGCAAGGTCGGCTGGGTCGTTAAGGGAAAAGTTGGTAATGGTCGGTGTCGTTAGCGGTCGGCCGGTAGTGGTCACGTGCTGAGGTCACGTGCTTGGTTCGACTTGTCGGTGTCGGGCAGCCAGCGCTGACCAAAGCGTATCACCAGACCAGTTTCAGATTTTCCTCCCAATGTGAGCTTTAAGTTGCGTGTGCCCTTGAGGTATTGTACCAGCCATATGGCAGCTGTCCAATGGACTCCGGTGTAGTTCTCAACAAACTGTGTGAGCTGCCCGACCGCATATGCTATGTCTGGATGGGTAGATATGGCAAGGTATAGTAGGCATCCCACAAGTAAGCAATATGGTGTCTTCTGGATGGTGTCAAGCTCCTCCTGTGATAGGGAAGCTCTGTCGATTTTCCTGAGCTTGAGACCTGGGTCCATGGGGAGAGATAGTGGCGTAGCTGATTTCTGACCACATTGTGAGATGATTTTGTCGATCAGAGATGTCTGGGATAGGCAAACAAGTGAGTGTTTTTGATCCCATTCAACACGATTCTGATGACAAATCTCGGCATGCCCAAGTCAGATATTGACCAGACAGTCTGCATCTGGTCCTTGAGTCTGTTATTCTCAGATTTGCAACTTGCTATTGCCAGGAAGTCATCAATGTGGAGTGCAGCTATTGTCGTGCCATGGTCGGTCTTGCGATAGGTAGATACACGATTCACATGCCAGGCATGTGAAGCCCCACAAGATCATGTTGTCATTTACGTTATGGTTCCAGATGCGGCCTGCCTGTTTCATGCCATATAGGCCATGTAGTAAGCACCACACCCATTTTTCCTTCCCAGTTTCTTTGAAACCTTCAGGTTGCTGCATGTACTAGATCTTGTCTTCAGGTAGTAGTCCATAAAGGAATGCAGTTTTGATGTCCACCTGTGTAGCGTCCCAGCCCTTTGCAGCTGCTAGGTGGAGAAGAATTTGCCATGATTCCATTCGTGCTGTGGGCAAGGTCATCTTAGTGTAGTCTTTGCCAAAAACTTGCTCGTATCCCTTGAAGACTAACCGGACCTTGAAGCATACTGCCTTTCCATTTTTGTCTTGTTTGATTTTGAAGACTGGATGCCCCTTCCTCACTTTGTGTCCCTCCAGTACATCCTCATGTGGAATCAATTTGTAAACGCCCATGTCTTTGAGGGATTTGAGTTCATCCCTGTAAGCGTCCTCCCAATGTCATGCATCAGCTGACTGCTGTGCTTCCTTCCAGGTTTGGGGCTTGTCCGTGAGGTCTAGCATAATGGGGCTGTCCAATGCTTCCGCCGAGGCTAACAAATGTTCAATCTCCTCGGGTGAGGCTAAGTTGGTGAGATTGGGTATGTTTGCATCAATATCCGGTACATCGTTGTCTACATTTTGGGGGTCTTCAACTTGTTCATCTGCACCTTGCGTCTGACCCAGTTCTAGCCTTTTCTCAGCTCGTTGTGCCTTCACATGGTCGCCAGCCTCTCTTGAGTCCTGAACTGCATGTTCTAAACAGGTGGTAGGAAGATTGTCTCCTGCGGCCTTCACTGTGGGCGTTGGTACTCGGCTGGATTGGCATGGCCCCTGGTTTACGATTGGTGATACTTCATCATGTGGGCATTCATGATTGTTGTCTGCCGTATTTGGTGCTGGGTGACCCGTTATGTCGTCATTGTTGTCCATAAGCAGGGGAGTTGGTGTAGATATTTCCGTGATCTGTTCAATTGAAGTGGGTTTGTCAATCCTATCCTTCTCTGCTGTTGTCTTGACACAATTGGTTGAGGCACGTTCCTCATGCTGTTCCAGAAAACACACATGGTATGACTCGTGAATTTGTTTGGTCTTTGGGTCATAGCATCAATAGGACTTTGAGTTCCATCCATATCCAATCAGTATGCATTCTATCCCTCGTGCGTTAAGCTTTGGATTGTGGTGATTGAGAGTGAGAACAAATGCACGGCAACCTATCTCTCTCATATACATGTAGTCGGGAATGTGTTTATACCACAGTTCAAATGGGGTTCTGCCCTGAAGGGATTTAGTCGCTGTTTTGGCATGCAGGTGTGCAGTGGTGAGGTAGAATTTGTCCCACAGTGATTCTGGACATTTTGCTGCTAACCTCATAGTCCTTGCCTTCCCTAACAGAGTTCTGTGCATTCTTTTGATGGTGATCGAGAGTGAGAACAAATGCGCGGCAACCTATCTCTCTCATATACGTGTAGTTGGGAATGCGTTTATACCATAGTTCAAATGGGGTTCTGCCCTGAAGGGATTTAGTCGCTGTTTTGGCATGCAGGTGTGCAGCAGTGAGGTAGAATTTGTCCCACTGTGATTCTGGACATTTTGCTGCTAACCTCATAGTCCTTGCCTTCCCTAACAGAGTTCTGTGCATTCTTTCGATGTGGCCCATGTGCTGCGAGGTGTAGGGAGCTCCATATTTGTGTTGGGAGCCCAAGGAGGCAAGCCATTTCTCCATTTGGTGATTTTGGAGCTCACTGTCATGTCCTGTTCTATATATTCCTACTTTCTTGCCTGTATCAAAAGAAAGTTCCTCAAATAACTGGAAAATACCCTTAACAACGCCGCTAAGTCAATAGCGGCACCATTAGCACTTACTGTCATGGGCCCCGCTGTCACGTCCTCGACGTCCAACTCTCCTGCTGGCTGCTCACCCTTAACGCAAGCATTAGCCTACCGACAAAGACGTTAACAAGCGAAAAGACTTACAAAATGGCCTCCTGTTGGTACTGGGCATACAAAGCCCGGCACTCCTCCCCAACCACCTCCTGCTCCGCCCATGTGATACCACTGCCACCCGCCAACTTAAACCAGTGCAGGTACGTCGACAAAATTGACATAGCCACTGCCTGAGGGTTAATTGGGAGCAGCGCTGATATGCTGACTTGCCGCCTAGCTGCCATGCAGGAAACAACCAACAAGACCAGCTAGATAGGGATAGCTAGCAAGTAGTAGCATTACATGTGTGTGTGAGAGGAGTCTAGCAAAGTTCCAGAAACTCTGTAAGGAGTTGTGAGGTTGGGGTTGGTAAGGAAGTGAGCAAGAGCAGTAAGAGATAGTGGTGCAGCCGTTAGTGTTGCTACTGAATCGCAGCGGGTTGAGAGATCTGTAAAGACCCAGAAGGTCATTAAGGAATGTAGGAGGAGTTAACGGAAATATATGAGTCGCTAGCTGTAAGCGCTAGCATTAACAAAGGCAAAATGAGGGCACCCATATGGTGCTTGACAAAGGTGAGACAAGGGCACCCATATGGCGCGTAACGAAGACGACAAGTGCTAAGTTTAATGATACTGTTAAGCTGAGCACGGAAACCAAAGGAGACTGGACTGGGTAAACCCAAATCAGCCATTAACAAAGCAAGAGCAAGAACGAGATCTTAAGTGTAGTCTGAAATGGGGACTAGACTCTGGTACGATTCAATTATGATTAGCTACTGACAAGGCAGTATTTATAGGTACGTAAGGCAATAAAATGGGAAACTGGTAAGAGATAGTAAGCGTAGTGGTCACATGTGATAGCGCATGTCAGGGGCCGCTATTGAATAGGAAAATTGTAAGTAATATGAGAAAATTGTAAGTAGATTGAGAAAGAAAAATAGTAAGTGAAAATTATTTTCCAATCGATCGTTGGCTGCCAGTCGGGGGCTGTAGAGAGGGCTGGATTGTCCAAGGTCGGCCTGGTTATTAAGGCGATTGTTGGTAACGGTCGGTGTCATTAGCGGTTGGTCAGTAGTGGTCACGTGCTGAGGTCACATGCTTAGTTCGACTTGTCAGTGTCAGGCAGCCAGCACTGACTGGGTCATATCATCTCCCCTTGACTGAAAAACTGACTGTCCCCAGTCAAAGGAAAATTGTCAAAGTCCCATTATCATTAATTGTGGTCTGTGTGGGGGGTCCTGGTCCATGTGCCATACTGAAAATCATAAATAAATTGCAGCAACTCTTTGGACTTCATCATCTCAACTTCTTTTAACATGTCAATACCTGCCTTCTTTGGATACGCCGCTTCCTTTGCACGCCTGGTGGCGGCACAGGAATTCCTGCAGAAAGCGCCGAAGGTCTTGATTATGGGGTGCGCACTACTGGCGACCAATCCTCATGGTTTGAGTCGGCCGGCAGCAGCGGCATTATGTGGGTGGAGCAGGAGGTGGTTGGGGAGGAGTGCCGGGCATTGTATGCCCAGTACCAAGAGGAGGCCTGGATGAGGCTGTTTGATAAGCACTTTGTAAGTTCCTTGGTGCTTAGCGGTGATTTTGGTATGCTAACGGTTGTGCTAAGGGCACAGTACTGGAGGGAGCAATGGAGGTCAAAGAGGTGGCAGCAGAGTCGATGATGGTAAGCGCTAATGGGATTGCTAAGCAACTTAGCGATGTTGTTAAGGTACCTTTCAGCTTTTCTCAGAACTGTCTTTTGACAAGCAGTTCTTTTTCCAGCACCCCTCCAAAGGATTCAATGGCATTGGCCAGTACAAGGACAAGGGAGAACTGGGGCGAGGGGTCAAGCCGGCAAGGAGGAGCAGCCAGTAACGCTAGAGCGGAGTCGCCAGTGTTACCGCAGACTCCAAAGACTCCAAGACCTGCAATGGAGGCAAGGACAAGGATGATGATGGTTCCTAAGGTAAGTTCCTTATTTGCTGCAGTTGGTAAGATATTAATGGCTGGCGCTTGCAGTGGTCATTGAAAGGCAAGGAGCGGGCAGTCGAGGATAACGATGAAGAAGAGCCAGTAAGAAACTTGCTCAGCAGTGTTTCGATTGGATGTTAATGGCTTTCCTAGACTCCTTTGCAGAAAGGCAAGGGAAAGAAGAGAGCGGCAATTAGCAATGATGAGAGCAAGGAGGAGGTGGCAGTTCCTGAGTTGTTTGATGACTGGGAACTGAAGAAATTGCTGTGTGGGTGCTTGCCCTCGACAGTCCTGGATATGGGGGCAGGCACAGGGGAACAAGTTGGATGAAGAAAGGAGAGGAAGCTAGCAATGCTGGCTGCAAGAGCTGCCTTCCATGAGAGGGTGGGAGCAGTAAGAGTTTCTTTACTGATCTTTTTCAAATACCATTCTGGGTTAACAGCTCTGTTGGTAGTGTGATGGCTGCTGGGCCCTCAACAACCCAGAGGGCTGCTGGTACCCAACTCGCAACCTCCCGTGTTACCGGTGTAACAAGGTGAGCAAGGGCTGTTCAGTGCAGTGTGGGGGTGGTTGTTACGGGGTCATCACAGTGGTCACAAGGGGAAGAAGATGGAGGGGGCTGCCTTGGTGTGAGCGGCGAGGAGGTATCTGGAGGGGCAGTGGGAGCTCGACGTGGCTGGTAAGGCCATAGTGGTTAGCAGGACGTTGTTAAGCCTACCAATGCACCAGGAGGGGGCCAGTGATGGGGAGGGCAAGGACAAGGGGAAAAGACCCGCAAGGAACGAAGGCCCCAAGAGCCGGTCAATAATAAACTTGAGTGACGATGAAACTCCAGTACCCGCCAAAGGTTCTAAACAGTGCCGGGTGAAGTCAGAAGAGGGTTCAGCTGAGGAGATTCGAGAGGCGACTCCTCCAGCAGAGAGGGCAGCGGTGGCAATGGCCATTGAGAGGAGTCTGGGTGGTGGTGAGGTCACAGAGGAGTCTGGGTGGTGGTGAGGTCACAGAGAAGGCTGCGCCGGTAGCAGGCCCTAGCGGTACTTGGTAGGTGGTTGCCTCGTCACTTGTTTGCTACTAACAGTTGGACTTTGCTCAACGACAGAGCAGCAGAAATGGATATGCCTGAGGTGGAGATGGTCGACGTGACTGGGGTTCCAGAGGTGGGACGAGCAGTAAGTGTCTTATTTCTTGAAGCGCATCGTTAACGCTAACGGCTTTTTTGCTAGCCAGTCGACTTCGGCCCTTCTCCTCGCGCAACTGTGGAGGAGGAGATCATATGGCTCAATGAGGACTTACTGGTCCTGCTTCCATTCGATCCTTGGTGTAAGGGGACAACCCCTAGAGACCATCCTTTCCCTTTCCTATTCTTTTTCCCCTTCCTTTTCCCTTCTGTTTCCCTTTAGATACTATCTGTACATATTGTGTCCGCATTTCTGATCACCTGACCTTGCTCTCAAGGTCATCTGATCCCTTCCTGGTCATCTGACTTCTCCAGACCACCTGACATTGCCAGAGTCACCTGATGGTCATTACCAATCCATTCTCTGGCAATGTCCGAGTTTTTATCTTTTTATTCCCACAGTATTTTTTCAGTGGCTTCTGTGTATTATATAGTTGATTCCCACGCTTCTGGGACCCCAGAAGCGTCCACAGCCTGGCATAGGGATTCCTCAGACTTATTCTCTTTGGATATCCCTCTGCCAGGTGAGTAGCTAACTCCTGTACACTGTAGCCACTTGCTAATACATCTTTGGATATCCCTCTGCCAGCTGTGTGACTTCCACAGCTCTCTGAGGTCGCCCTTACAAAAGCCACCAGACTGCCTCAAAGGGGAAATCTGCTAACTAATAGAGCTCCAGAGGTGAACAATCAAACTCCAGGAATGGATGATCAAGCTCCTGGGGTTCAGCAATTGAGCCCAGGAAACCAGTGAGCAAGGGATTGGTGGATTCCCAGAGATGCCCTGGAGATGAGCAGGAGTAGAATGAGGAATCTCTGGGGGTAGCCCAGGGGTGAGCAAAGCATCTCCTGGCAATAACAAGGAGTTAAAGCATCCACCTCACATTTCAAGAAAGATTCCTGACAATTGTACACTGCTTCAACAACAACAATCCACCTCACATTTCAAGAAAGATTCCTGACAATTGTACACTGCTTCAACAACAACAACAATCCACCTCACATTTCAAGAAAGATTCCTGACAATTGTACACTGCTTCAACAACAACAACAACAACAACAACAACAACAACAACAACAACAACAACAACAACAACAACAACAACAACAACAATGTTGAATATCATCATTCCACTCTCAGAAGACTAGTGAATGAGATCTCAGCCTTATGCAATGATCTTGATGCAACCATGCAGCATTTTGGTGAACCTAGATGGAAAAGAGTATTGGTGCAGCAAACTTTCTCATTCAAAGTACTGCAAGGCTAGGAAGTATGAATTGAAAAGTACAACAATATCATGCATATTGTCTGGAAAGAAATGCAGTCCCTTCTTGGAATGAGAAGGGATAGGAAATTTCCAAATATTGTCTTAGATAAACCAGAATTGCTGGCTGCACTCCAGGACATGTTCAATCTTTGTTTCAATGCTCCTGGCCTAAACCTCAAATATCTACAAATCTATATCAAGGCCCCAGAGAATATATGAGATGTCTCACTTGCTTGGCAGTTTGCTGACATAGTGATACAGAAGTATCCTGAAAGGGACCTGTCTACAGATGTTGTTGCACAACATTTCCTCAAATGTCTTGACACTCTTCAGAAGCTTTGTATAAAGGCCTGTACAAGAGTCAATGAATGGCTAGAGGACATTGCAGGATGCATGGCAGCTGAGTTTGAGCTATGGGTCTCTGTAAGCAAGTCAGAATGAGGCAGAGACAGGTTTGTGTATCTTTCTCCATCTTGTTCATGGCTAACTACATTTAAGCTGTACAATGCAAGAAATACTTATTGTGAAGACCAAATCAAATATAATAATAGTCCTCCTCATGGTCAGAACTCTTGAAGTGGATGGCCAGAGCTCAGATGAGTCTGACAGTGGAGAATACAGAGTCAAAATTCAAACTTAGTGCAATCTACATGGTACCAGACTGCTTTGCTACATAGACCAAAGTCATCCTACCACCAACATCCTTGGAAATCAGCTTCCTGGTAGTGCTCCTTGTATCCATCAAATCAGCAAATATGAGCAGATTACACATCTTCACAGTGACATTCCTATCAAACTTCCTGCAAACTTCTTACAATAACATGTGGTTTGAGACTCTGGTTCCTGGAATACAAGCCAAGTTGAGCCCTGGCCCTGTTCTTAACCTACCTCACCTACAGAACTAGGTAATACATGTAGTTTGGCAGATAATGTAGTAGTCCTCTTTGGACCTCATACTTACATACAATGAATTCTAAAGTTTACAACATTAATAGATATTTTGCCCTCAATTAAATTAAATAAATAGTTTTTCCTAAAAATGTGTTCATTGTTCTGTGCAATTTTCATTGCAACTTGCTTGACACTCATCATGTTCTTAAGCCCTGGTTAACTTTGAACAATGACAAGCTGCTCTGATCCAGATATTTTGTGCACACTTGTAGCAGAAGAGTCAGTATCAAACTTGATTTTCCATACCATATAGCTGACTGAATATTTTCTTTCAGTTCACAAGAGTGTTGTCATGGATCTGGTATGTTTTTTCTGTGCTGAATCAGCATTTACATCCCATTATATATTGCTTTACAGTGCCAAGTTTCTGATCAAGAGCTTGAACCATTGCAAATTAAAACTGTGCAGAAGAAAACAATTCATCCTTGTAAGACATTGCTTCACTGGAGTTGACATATCCTTTAACTGATGATTTGCAAGGTCAAGGATGTTCTAGATAGGACTATAAGCAACAAGTTCTTGATTGATGTTCAACTCCATCAGGGTGACTTTGACACTCACAACATTGAGCAATCTACTTATGCCAAGTTCTTGGACTATGTCAGTCATTCCTTTCTCAGTAACTTAAAACACTGAAGCTATTTTGAACAGGTCTCTGACTCATGCTGCTCATGGTTGCCTTGCTCATGGTTGCCCTAGTCCTGGTCTTGGTCTTGGTCCCTATCCTGGTTGCCATCTTAGTAGTTGTATATAGGCTCCTTGCACTTACAGCTTGTTGTTCATGCCCCATCTTCAAACACTGCCTCCTACTAGTGTTTCTACAGCCTCATGAGAGACATGAAGCAAGAATCTTCAGTTGACTCACCTTCTGTCATTTTACAAATGTTGCAAAGGCCACATTCCACCTGGCATTGTCATCCACAGCAATGTACTCAAGGAGATGTTGAATCTAAGGTTTAACCTGGCTCCACCATTAGACAAGAAGTGCTGAGAAGAAGAGACAATTGCAAACTTCTTCAAAAATAGATTGATATCCAGAGGCTCTGGAAGCTTCTTCAAAGCATATTGAAGGTTGTCCTGCAAAATGACATTGCTTTTTTTCTGCCCTTCTCTTCTCCTCAGGTTGCTTTTTCAGCACAGAAACATGAAGCTGAAAAGATAACTTTGAGTCATGGCCTGAGATAAAATGATAACTAAAACACCTGGTCATAGTGAATATCTCAACTAAATCCTCCTTGGACAATGCATTCACAGCTTCATTCACATTTGCCTTCATAATGTTCTTAAAATTCTCTTCTTTTGTATTGGGACCTATAGCAAAACCTGCATCTCTGTCTGCATCTTAACCCTTCTTCTGTGCCTCTTTGGCATTGTGCCACTTAAATGCTGCTTCAACAACAGCAATTTTGCAATCAAGCTCTTGGTCAAAGACATCAACTGCATCCTAGAAGATCTCAAGAGGATTAGAACCAGAGTTGCAAGAAGGTGGTGGTGGCAGGAGACATTTGCCACAGCCTGCATGGACAAGGTTTTTGGTCAGTGACAGAGGCATGCTGGAAGGATGGTACAGATCATTAAGCTGAGGGTTTGGACTTGTGGATCTCTAAGAAGAGGTGAAGCTAATTGGAGCAGGAACCATCAATATCAGGTTGTGAAGACCAGGCCAGGTACTAGCCAGAGTTGTGGATTGGATGCCCAGGTATCTATGGTGCACCTAACCAGCCCCTATGCCATACCTACAAAGTATCACTAGGTTGGCCATAGAAAGTACCAAAATGCAAACAAATACTTGCACCCACTCAGTGACCAAGTGGAAAGATTACTGTCAAAGAACAACTTGCAATCAGGGTGTGTCTCATGCCCTTCACCCAGTTGGAAGGCAGTGACATGTGTCTGCTCCCAGCAAACAGTTTTACCACACTAGAGGGTCTAGGTCTATAAACTCTATACCCTAAACATATGCATTGCTGTTATTGTATCCTGATATTGTACAATGTAGGTGGTAGAGGAAAAATCATTATTAAATTAAACCCTGGTCAGTTGTTGCTAGTCTCTAGGGACAATGGTTAAATACTGAGTAAATAGAATGTTGTTACAAGTTTTGACTACCCCCACTTATTGGCATTTCTCTGTGACAGTGCAAGACATTGTCTCCTAAGTGTTCAGGTAGCTTCTGTGTGATTTTGAGACTTTTGAGTGGTGCTGTGCCATTGTACTAAGGTTTCCACTAGGATCTCTTCTTTGGTCTGGCTGTGTGCATTTCACCTGTGTGGCTTCAGATTATGACTCCCACCTTGAATTGTCTGTGTGACGTCCACCCTAAGCAGCTGTGTGCACTCAAATACTACAAATTGCAGGAGTTCAGAGTTCACCTCTATTCCCTCGTTATACTACTGTATTTGCACTAAACAGAATAGCATTCTGTTTTCCTACCCTCTAAATGGAATTGAAGTGGATATTTCTTAATATCTTTTCTTTGAACTCATAATTTGGCATTGTTGAGAGTAAGGAGAGTGATATAAGCTTAAACAAGCATGCCATTGGACTAGTACTTGTTGCTGGCTACTAGTACCCGGCTAGCAGTAAGAACTTTCCACTGCAACACCTACAAGTTTGTCAACAGACTTGATTCACCCCAGCTAAGCAGGTTTCATACCAGGACAAAGCATTGTGAAGCAAACTAAACTGATTAGAATGATGATAAGATAGAACATGCTTACTTATAGAGAACTCTACAAAGACTTGGTATCTCAAGGTCATTTATAAATACTGTTGAATCCCTTTATAGCTCTGTGGAAACTAGACTAATGATAAACAGTCATTTAAGTACACTATGGAGGATCACCTGTGGTGTCAGGCAAGGGGATCCACTATCATGTCTCCTGTTTGACCTTGCCTGTGATGTGGCTGAAGTCCTACCTCAACATAGGCCCAAACAGACTCTTCTGAGCCAAGATAGCAGATGCCCTAATGACTAAGAACATACTCAAATTGGAGGAAATTGTGGATGCAAGAATAAAAGTGAATCCACTGCTACAATTGTGGAAAACTAGAACTAATAATATTGGGGATATATGCCAGAATATAAATGATCCAATGAAAATTGCAAAGAAATTTGGCATACGACCAGAAGGCATGGCCTTTGACAGAGACATCCTTAGAAGCATGCCAATATGGTATCACCATGCAGCAGATAAGGAAGATAAGGAGGATGAATGCAGGGACATTGCTGAGTGTCTCAAAACTAAACACAGAATACCTCTGGTGGGGGCACCACTAAGAATCATGACCAGGTCAAAGACAGCAGTGGCAGTACTCTCTGAGGACCTAGAGGAAATGAAAGACAAGGGCTTCCAAGATGCAAGTCTTTTAAGAACCCTGCTAAGGAAATTTAGGATGAGCAACACCAAGGTAATAGTGGTAGATATGTTGGATGAAGGAACAGACCCTAGAAAGGCAAGGGCAAAAAACTTTGTGTCAGATGTAATGAGAAATGACAGAATAATGGGCCACCTGCCAATTCCACAGGAACTCCATGTAATGGGAGCCAATTGGCCAAAATGACACAAGCACTAGCATACCAAATGATAAGAGAGAATACACTAGAACTTCCCAGACAAGGGACTGTAAAGAGACTCAAAGGAGTAGAATGGTATGTGTATCATATGTGCAGGAAGACACTAACAGAAGCCCAAATATAGGCCTCTATGAGGAAAAAAGATATCTCCAAACCAGTAAGGATCTTCCTATAGAAAAGCCTATACAAGGCATACAAAGTCAGTAAATACCAGAACAATCCATCCATGAAACCTGAAATGAAAGCAAGAGCAATTTGCCTACATAACTATAAAGTAGACTCACTAAACCACATTCTCTCACAATGCTCATGCTCAGGGCAGAAGGCCATGTGAAACCTAGCTGGCAAAATGTGGAAAAAGAAGATAGGAAGAGCTCTTCCTTCTTCAAGACATCAACTCAATCCTTGAGAGCCCTCAAACAAAAATGAAAGAAGAGGACTGGAGAGCCTTGGGAGGACTGTCAAGAATGTACAAAATACTTGTAGTTGAGAATTTGGGTAATGAGATGCAAACACATGATAAGAAAGGAAAATGTGCCCTACTCAGTGAAAGAGATTAGAAATAGGTGGCAATTGGCATTGGAACAATGAGCACTCTCGAATGAGAAACTGGCCAAGCTCAAACTGAGAAAGAAAGCCCTCAATAAGCAACTGGTTAGATGGCCATAGGCAGGGACAGGCTTGGAGGGAAAACCCTCCTAGCCTCCTGAGAAGGCTCTATATAGGGTTTTAGTGGAAAGTGAGTCTAATACCAGGGGAGAAATAGGCTAATACTCATCACCTGGGCTTTTAGTCCCACACTTAGTGCAGAAATGCATTTCCTATGGAGATTAAGGCTGGACAAATTTTATTCCTGGTTTCAAGCCCAGGAGATCAGCAACATGGGTGAGGAGATGACTATGGCATTGGTCTTCCTACTACACCAAACACCACTCCAAAAAAAAATAAAATAAAAAATAAAAATAAAAAAAAGGATGATAAGTACAAATGTCTAGCAATGAGCAAATCAATGATTGCACACTGAGCAAGGTAAAACATGTTTCTATATAGTATTTCTCAATGATAATTATAGATTTTCTAAAAGTGTGTTTCTTGAGAATAAATTGAGCTGACTATGACAAATGTTTCTAAGGAAGAACAAAGAGTGTTTCCCAAGATAAAATTAGAAATCACAACACATGTTTCTCAAGAAGCATGTGTTGATACATATCACATGTCTCTTGAGAAGATAAGTAAGAACATCTGAATTGTTTTTGTTATTTTTCTTAAAATAAAATATTTAAGAAAATTTTTTAATTCTTCTCTAAAAAAAACATTTAAAAAACATATTGTTGATATATTTCTCATGTAATATCTCATATATTTCTCCAGAAAAATGTGTCAGGAATTTAAAGACATAGTCCTGTCACATTCTTCTTGAGAAACACACCACATTTCTGGAAATGAAAACAAGGTAATGTGTTTTGTTTCATATTAGTAAACAAGTCACATCAAGAAATTACAGTTAATGTATTGGTGTAGCAGTGCTACAAAAATGATATTCACAGGGATTTAACCAGAACCTTGAATTGATAAACTACATATATGCACATTCAAATTGGAGGAGCATCATGTACAAACACTTCAATACCAGTCTTGATAAATCCATCAAATTTCTAATAATCTGCTACTACACAAACCTGCCTGCCTGCTCAATCATATAATTAGCTGAATGAACCTACTTGCAGCTATTTATAATCATAACAATCTGTTTTGATGCCATGTCTGTTCAAGATTTTGTGTGGAATGTATTATCAACTATATTCTGCAATAATATATAATACATACCTGTGTCATTCATGCTCTTCTTGGCACCTCAGCATTTGCTGCTCAAGCTTCTGTGCCTCCTCAAACTCACCACATGACATGAGAGTTGTAGTAAGATTGGTGACAGCTTTGATAGTGTCTGGATGACTGTATCCAAATGCCTCTGTTCTGACATTTAGCACCTGTTGTTGAATCTTCTTTGCTTCCTCAAACTGATCAATTAATCTGAGGGTTTCAGCAAGATTGGCCATAGCTTTGAGGACATCTGGATGTCTGCTTCCAAATGCTTCTGCTCTAACTTCTAGGACATGCTGCTCAAGCTTCTTTGCCTGTGTGAGCTGGCCACTTAACCTCAGAGTTTCAGCAAGATTAGCTATGGCTTTAATAGTGTCTGGGTGCCTATTTCCAAATGCTTCTGTTCTGACTTCCAACACTTGCTGTTCAAGCTCTTGTGCCTGCTCAAGCTGACCACTTGACCTAAGAGTCTCAGCAAGATTGCTCATAGCCCAAATGGTATCTGGATGAATGCTTCCAAATGCTTCTGTTCTAACATTGAGCACTTGTTGCTGAAGCTCTTGTGCCTGTTCAAGTTTGCCACATAACCT
The DNA here is from genome assembly GCA_003313055.1 of Termitomyces sp. MG145. Classification (NCBI taxonomy): domain Eukaryota; kingdom Fungi; phylum Basidiomycota; class Agaricomycetes; order Agaricales; family Lyophyllaceae; genus Termitomyces; species Termitomyces sp. MG145. The sequence continues at coordinate 26,700 of QGOB01001131.1, read as the reverse complement.
GAGAGTTTCAGCAAGACTGGCCATAACATTAAGGGTGTGAGGATGACTGCTTCCAAATGCTTCTGTCCTAATATTTAAAACTTGCTGTTCAAGCTTCTGTGCCTGCTGAAGTTTACCACTTAATCTGAATGTTATAGCAAGATTGGACATAGCCCAAAGAGTATCTGGATGATTGCTTCCAAATGCTTGTTTCCTAGCTTTCAGCACTTGCTGTTCAAGCTCCTTTGCCTGCTCAAGTTGACCACTTGACTTGAGTGTTACAGCAAGATTGCCCATAGCCCAAAGAGTATCTGGATGATCAATTCCAAATATTTCTGTTCTAGAATTCACCACTTGCTGTTGAAGTTCCATTGCCTGGTCAAGATAGCCACTTGACAAAAGAGTTGTAGCAAGATTCTCCATAGCCCAAAGAGTGTCTGGATGATGGGTTCCACATGCTTCTATTTTGGCATCTAGCACTTGCTGTGCAAGCTTTTGTGCCTGCTCAATCTGGCCACTTGACTCAAGAGTTGTTGCAAGATTAGCCATAGCCCAAAGGGTTTCTGGATGACTGCTTCCAAATGCTTCTGTCCTAGCTTTCAACACTTGCTGTTCAAGTTTCTCTGCCTGCTCAAGCTTACCAATTGATCTGAGTGTTATAGCAAGTCTGCCCATAGCCCAAATTGTATCTGGATGATTGCTTCCAAATGCTTCTATCCTAGCTTTCAACACTTGCTGTTCAAGCTTTTTTGCCTGCTCAAACTGACCACTTGACCTGAGTGTTACAGCAAGATTGCCCATAGCCCAAAGAGTATCTGAATGATCAATTCCAAATATTTCTGTTCTAGAATTCACCACTTGTTGCTCAAGCTCTTGTGCCTGCTCAAGCTGACCATTTGATCTGAGTGTTTTAGCAAGATTGGCCATAGCCCAAAGGGTATCTGGATGACTGCTTCCAAATGCTTCTGTCCTAGCATCTAGCACTTGCTGTTCAAGCTCCTTTGCATGCTCAAGCTGACCACTTAATCTGAGTTTTTCAGCAACAATGGCTATAGCCCAAAGATGATCTAAATGATTGCTTCCAAGTGCTTCTGTCCTGGCATTGAGCACTTGCTGCTCAACTTCCTTTGTCTGCTCAAGCTGGCTACTTGAACTAAGTGTTGCCACAAGGTTGGGCATAGCCCAAGTAGTATCTGGATGACTGTTTTCAAATGCTTCTGTCCTAGCCATCAGACCTTCCTGCTCAAGCTCCTTTGCCTGCTCAGAATCACCATATAAGCTGAGTATTGAAGCAAGCTTGCCCACAGCCCAAATAGTATCTGGATGATTCTTTCCAAATGCTTCTGTTCTAACTTTTAGCACCTGTTTTGCAAGCTCCTTTGCCTGCTCAAGCTGACCACTTAATCTGAGTGTTGCAGCAAGGTTCTCCATAGCCAGTAAAGTCTCTGGATGATTGCTTTCTAAATGCATCTGTCCTAGCATTTAGCACATGCTGTTCAAGCTCCTTTGCCTCCTCAAGCTCACTACTTGACTGAAGAGCCTTTGCAAGATTGGCAATAGATTGAATGGTAGCTGGATGATCAATTCCAAATATTTCTGTTCTAGAATCCACCACTTGTTGCTCAAGCTCTTGGGTCTGCTCAAGCTGACCACTTAATCTGAGTATATCAGCAAGATTGGCCAAAGCCCAAAGAATAACTGGATGATGGCTTATAGTTGCTTCTGTCCTAGCATCTAGCACTTGCTGTTCAAGCTCTTTTCTCTGCTCAAGCTGACTACTGAATCTGAGCATTATAGCAATATTCTCTATAGCCAAAAAAGTATCTAGATGACTCCTTTCAAATGCTTCTGTCCTAGCATATAGCATTTGCTGCTCAGGCTCCTGAGCCTGCTCGACCTGACCACTTGATCTGAATGTTGCAGCAAAATTTTCCATACTCAGAAGTGTATCTGGATGATTGCTTCCAAATATTTCAGCCCTAGCATTTACCACTTGCTGCTTAGGCCTCTTTGCCTGCTCAAGATGACCACTTGACTTGAGTGTTGCAGCAAGACTGATCATATCCCAAATGGTATCTGGATGATTCCTTCTAAAGGTTTTTTTTGTCCTAGCATTTGGTACCTTTGTCTGCTCAGGCTGACCACTGGATTTAAATGTTGCAGCATGATCAGTCATAGTCCAAAGAGTATCTGAATGGCTGCTTCCAAATGCTTCTGTCCTGGCATTCAGTACTTGCTGCTGGAGCTCCTCAACTTGCTTAAGCTGACCAATCAATCTAAGTGTTGTAGCAAGATTGGCCATAGCTTGAATAGTGTCTGGATGACTGCTTCCAAATGCTTCTGTCTTAGCCTTGAGCACTTGCTGTGACAGCTCCTTTGCCTGCTCAAGCTGACCACTTGACCAAAGAGTTATTGCAAGATTTGTCATAGCTCTGAGGGTGTCTGGATGATTGCTTCCAAATGCTTCTGTCCTAGCATTTAGCACTTGTTGTTCAAACTCCTGTGCTTGCTCAAACTGACCACCTAACCTAAGTGTGACAGCAATATCAGCTATAGCTTCAATTGTCTCTGAATGACTCTTTCCAAATGCTTCTGTCCTCATATTCAGCACTTGCTGTTGAAGCTCCTTTGCCTGCTCAATCTGACCACTTGACCTAAGAGTTATTGCAAGATTGGCCATAGCTTGAATGGTTCTGGGATGACTACTTCCAAATGCCTTCACTCTAGCATTGAGCACTTGCTGATCAAGCTCCTCTGCTTGCTCAAGATGGCCACTTGACTTCAGAATTGTAGCAAAATTGGCCCTAGCTTGAATAGTGTCTGGATGATTGCTTCCAAATTCTTCTGTCCTAGCATTCAGCACTTGCTGCTCAAGCTTACATGCCTGCTCAAGCTGACCACTTGACCAGAGTGTTGCAGCAAGATTTTCCATAGCCCAAATGGTATTTGGATGATGCCTTCCCAATACTTCTGTTCTGCCCTTCAGCACCTGTTGTGCAAGCTCCTTTGCCTGCTCAAGCTGACCAATGAATCTGAGTGTTATAGCAAGATTGTCCATAGCCAGAAATGTACCTTGATGATTGCTCCCAAATGCCTCTGTCTTTGCATTCAGCACTTGTTGTTGAAGCTTCTTTGCCTGCTCAAGTTGACCAATTGATCTAAGAGTTGCAGCAAGATTGGACATAGCTTCTATGCTCTTTGGATGATTGCTTCCAAATGCTTCTATTGTAGCCTTTAGCACTTGCTGCTCTAGCTTCTCAACGTCACTCCATGAATAAGCTAGTCCAAGAATTTTACTCAAGCTTTCTGCCACTCTATAATCATAGCATACATGATTTACTTGTTTCAGCAATGTCTTTATATGCAACATCCATTGTACAACATCATCATATCTAATTTCTTGTTTTCCAATACACCAAAAGATCTGCTGGGCATATTTCAAAGCTCTTTCTTGTTTGTCCTTTGTCATAGATTTCAATGCCCATTCATGTACAAGTGGATGAAGATTCAAGAGCATTCCTTCCTTTCCACTGAGTTCCACTAATGAGTATGATCTAAGCATTTCAATTCCTTCTTTTACTAGCTCCTTATTCCATGTTTTGTCTTCATCCATAAAGCATTTTAAAAATTCATGTAGTTCATTCATCTCCAAGTCTGGCTTTGAAGACAAACTTTTCCATGCTTCTTGTAGAATTGATACAGGTATTTTTGAATTGTGCAGAACACCACAAAGTAAGAGAATTCGTTTTGCTCTCTCATTTAGCTTTTCATAACTCAAATTCCATGTAGCAAATACAGAATATTGATAGTTATCTAATTTTTGCTTCCTGGATTCTGCTAAATATGTGGCCTTATCTTTCCTGTAATTCTCAAGATACTCACTAATCTGAATATGTTCATGATAAAATAAGTAACTAGCAGCATGGACAATAGTCAATGCCAGATTGCTTAGTTCATGAACAAGTTCAATTAGAGAAGCATGCTCATTTTCTGACTCATTTTTTCGCCGACTAGCTTTATAGAAAACTGTCAAGGATTCTTCTTCTGACATCTCTGCAATTTTATAGCATTTTCCAGGTGCATAACATTTGGATGCTTCAGTTCTACTTGTGATGAGAATATTTCCATGTAGACAAGGAGGAAAGAACTCTCTTAGGTTCACATCAGGATCATCTGCATTGTCAAAAATAATCAGCCATTCTGTTTTTTGGTAACAAAGCCAAGTGCAACCAGCAGTAGTAGTAACTTTTTCCATATTAGCCTTCTGAGCAAGCAGGCATAAAAACTGCTCAATTGATGTTTTAGAACTTGCATCAATCATATAGATAGAAGAAAATCTGTTAAGAATATATCAATGATCATATCTTGAGAGAATGCATAATTTTACTGTACCTGCTTTCATTTTTATGTGCAAATTGCAATGCAATTTGAGTCTTGCCAGTTCCACCCAAGCCATACAAAACAAAACATTTCTGAGTTCTTATTTGTAATGAAGGTTCATCATTGAAATATTTTTCAAGATCAGCCAGGATGTCAGCCCTTCCAGTAAACAAGGGAGATGGTGCAGGGACAATAGGAAGAAGAGCAATGCCAGAAGGATGTTCTTTTGTGTTACTCAATGAAAGATGACCATCTAAAACCAAATATTAAGCTAAATCATTTGCATCTAGGAAAACCACATACTTAGTGCACCAAGAGTCACCTTTTGAGAGCAGTTATGCAAAGCATGTACAAGGGCATCTACTTTTTGTGAAACTTGTGCTTGTCTCAAATAGTTCAAAGAATGTGTTTTAATGATTCCCAGTTGATTCCAGTCATCCACTATTCCCTGGAGTCCTTGTTCCACACTAAACCTGTAAAAGATGCCAGATGTATGCATATATCGTTTTGCAAACTCCTCTGCAGGCATTTCATAATTTGTAGCTAGTTGAAAAAGAAGATTTGTTATCTTTGTCTCAAACAATTGAGTAGGTTTCCATGATACAGGTCCAGGATGCCCTGCTCCTATGCTAACAAGACAAGCCACTTTTTGAGACTGTCCAAAAACCATCACAGCTTCTTCAAGTACAATACTAATTGGGTTGTTAAATCCAAGATGGGCACCAACAAAGGTCTCACTTGACCCATTAGCAATGATAACAATAGGTTTAAACAGCTCAGGAGAAGCAGTGGTAGCACGAGCAGCTTCAACAACTGTGCAGTCATATCCTTGATTAGCTCTCACTTGATATGTTCTAAAGACTCTTGGTGTCATATTAGCAGAGGGAAGAGCCACAACAAAACTTGAAAGATAAAACAAAACAGTCAGTCCAAACAACACAACAAAAGAAATACTTGACTACCTTTTGCATGAAGTCTGATTTTGCATTAAAATATTGACTGGAAAGCCAGCAGACTTGATAATTACTTCCATTTGTGAAACAAAGACAGAAGCCTTGAACTTTTCATGGCTTGTGCTCCATGTCTTGACATTGGAGTACACATTCTTGCTGAAATTGACATACTCATCTATGGCCTTATCAATGGACATACCAAGCCGACCAAGCATCAGTGCAATGACACTAGTATTTCAAGTTGAATATCAGAACCCAGATTAGACTTTGCAGTTTTGACATACCCTCCAGTCCCAATTCCACCAATTATATCAAAATAATCACAAGGCTTGGGCATCGATTGAGTATTCTCTTCATGCATAAGCCGGGACATAATCTCTTGAAGAATGATGAGCTCAGAGAGGCCACGTATACCACCATCATCTGAAAAGTGAAGTCAGTAACATTGAGGGCTGCAAACATAAAACCGAGCTTGCACACCAAAGACTAGAAGTCTCAAACCACGTTCATTCTGGACAGTATTGGTCTGCATTATGAGTTCAGTCGTGAGAGGGGGAAGGAAAGTATATAATGATTGATTGAGGCCTTCATCCTTTTTGCGGGCTCTCTCACGCTTGGACCTCTGATGGCCGGTCTTGATTTTCCATTTGATGACCACGCGTTTGAAAAATGCCTTCTGAAGTCCATGTGCTCCTCAGTGCCATCCACACAATCAGAGTTGCCAAGAAACCGATCGAAGTTCTATCCTCCTGTTTTTCACAGAATGTGCACCAACGTTCTTGGAGTATCCATCCTCTTGACAGAGAACACCAACTCTTCCGTGAAATATCGAGCCTAGAGGTACTCCCTTGCTCGCATAGAAAGCAAGACGGTTTTTGAGCCCCACAGTCGGAAAGATCACTGAGAGAACGCCCCATCAAGATACCCCGTCGGCTCCGTCACACCCACGCGCATTCACATTCGCATTTGGGCTACTAACAGTACTCACATGCACATGCACCTCGACCAGCGGATTCGCAGGTGACGATCCGTGCCATAATGTCCACAGAACGCGCCCGCCCGGTGAGGTCGCAAATGCATAAGGGTAAAAATCAGGGGGAAGGAGGTGTTGGAAAAGAGGAATTTTGGATTCTGCAGCGAAGATGTTCTTATGAATGTAGAGATGGAGATGCAGGTGAATGGAGACGGAGCGCACACAGACACGGGAGGAAACGCGAAAACAAGTCATCCGTCCCTGCCCCATGGTCCCGTCGTCATCGAGCTAGGCAAAAGTGTCTGTACCATCGCAGACGCCTCTTTGCTGCTTGAGAAGAATGGAAGTTCTGCCTGGCGTTGCGCGTTCTTGCTGTCGAGTAGAGCTGGGTTTTGTGTCTTCTTGCTTCAATGTTGAATTCGAATGGGTCAAGCGGGAGTGGAAGGGACCAGGGACTTGGGCCTGGCGCGGCCGTTTTGAACATTCTGGTGCGTAAAATATATTGTCCAATGGTTGTCATTGCTGATCAGTAACTCGGTAGTTTGACATTGGGAATGCGCTGATTGCAGCTCTTGGTGGTGGATTCAGTGTGCAGCTTGATGAGGCGTCACTCTACGCCGACTGACTACTTTTCCATTCCATTTAGGCGTGGTTATCGAGGTGTTAACACTAATGGTACAATCTCGCTTCAAATTCCTAGTATTTTAATAACGTTCATTCCCAAATGCAGCCATCGCGCACTGAAATGAACGACCGACACCAACACTGACACCACCACACCTTTACTTTTTACGCCGATGTTGGATGGACACGATACTACCATGATTTCGTAGTTGCACTTGTTCGGGGTCCCGTCGCTCGATTCACCGACACAGCTGCCAACGCCAGTATCCTTGCTCTCTTACAGTAGAATGTGTATTTTCAGGACTTCCCTGCACTCCATTCTCGATTGCTGCCGCTGTATTCCGTATGTTTCTTACATTAGTCAATATCGTCTAGACGGCAATGCGGACGCAGGGGAGGAAAGGGTTGTCGATTCTGCGTCAGAGGGTGAGCGTTCCAACGACCGATGTTGCTATATGGTGTCGGAACACTGGTATGGGACCTTCGCAACAGCTGCTAATACGTTCATTGGATACTATCCCGTACGTCCTCGCTAACTAGAGCTGGTGGCTCTCTGAGCTGATTTTTCAATCGACGGTGGTTGGGCACCTACAATTACCTTAAGACAACCTCCCCATAACACCCTCTCATTGCGACAATATCCATAGGGCCCTTATAGGCGCTTTGTTTCATCCGTCTTCTCGGACAGCGCCTCGAACTCGTTGAGAGTGGTCGAGACGTACCGCCAGGTCAATGAAACGTGAATCGGATACCTCGACGCTGCTCGCGCGGTCATTGCGATCGATGGAGTGAATTTTGACGAATGGACTGCAAGGTCTTCTCTGTGCTGTGGAAGTTCTCTTCTGTCCCCATAAATTGCGCCGAAGACGTCATCATAGTGTTAGAGTTCATAGGAGCGACGGAAAAAAAAACCAACACCGGGGTTGAGATGTTTCCAAAAGCGTCATTCTGCGTCATGGGTGTGTCACTTCCTGGATTGTGGTGTCGGCGACACTGGTACTTTATGTTCAATTAGCTTTGTACCCCTGACATGAACTGCATTACTGGAAGCAGGATATACTGTGCATATCCTAAGCTCATATACTGGTTTCTTGGCAGAATCAACAATGTCTTCATTCGTACTCGCCGTTGCGGCAGCATCAGGGCAGCATCACGATCGGGAATAAGTCCTGCACGTGCTGTGAGATACCTTCCAAATTTGGAAATGTCAGCTAGCTCACCCTTCCTTAGGGCTTCGACACTCGCCTCAGCAAAATTCTGTGAGACCCCGCTCACTCCGCCATACTCATCTACAACCCAATGGATCAATGTCGGATATTATCAAGCGGGATTTGGGCATGGTGAGGGGTCGAGATGTTGGACAACTAAACGGTATGTGTGGTTCAATATCTTATTATATGTTTCCTTTGAATACTATTTTCAAGCCGAAATGGCCCAACACAGATAGTTTGGCCAGCCTCGCAGGCCTTGCTAACCCTTCCTAAGATCTTACTTCGATGCCACCTTCACAAGCTTCATGGCATTGGGCTTTTTGCCTCCGAACATGAAATTTCAGGTATATACCCTGTCTCTTAGCCCCGCGCCGGATCGTCAAGACCTTTCCCCAGCATTTCGACACCTTTGCTCGCCTGCCACGTTGCTCCAGCAAGATATTGCAAGACCTCACGGTCTCTGCCAAACTCATGCCATCTGCTTTGCCTTGCTTTCAAAAAAGGAATGTCATACTACGTACATACGCTGTCGTATCAAACCTTTCCAAAATGTCGAAATGGCTTCGAACCCAGGTCTTTAGGACATCTCGTCATCCTCGTCGCCTTTCATCTCGTCGCCTTTCATCTCGTCGCCTTTCATCTCGTCGCCTTTCATATCCCATCCCTCCTCTCCACGATTTATCATCATCCTCACCACCTTGGCGCTGACTTCTTGAACGGTCATTCTTCCTCTCGTAGTCGATCCCGCCCACGGAATGCCCATTAGCACTATCCTCCTATGACCGCCTGCCGACCGCAAAACATTCAGTGGGACAGCAATATCAAAGCGAAGCAAACGTAGGCGGATTCGGCGCGCGCGGCTGTGGGAAGAAGACCAAGAAATGACCACACGTTCCCTCTGGTACAGATGTTCCACGGCTGACTGCCGACTGCAAATGGCTGCTCCAGGCTGCGAGATTGGAAGACGTCGAGGACGATTGAAAGTACCAACCTTATTGCACTGCACGCTGTTTGATATTTTCTCGATCGCGTTGCAACTGCTGGCGAAAACGAAGATTGACTCCACCTCGCCGAAGATCAATCCTCCGTTTATCCTCACATACAAGGGAAATATACAGGAGGTCTGCGAACGCTCGCTTAGAAGGTTCCAGGCTATCTTCACTGAGCTGAACAAGTTCCAGATTGAGAGTTCATAGTACAATGGTCGTACTTGTTCCTGGAATCATAACTCGTTTCAACTTTTCTCCCAACATCGACTTAAAACTGCTTGAGAAATACCGCTGAATGCTTTTGCCTTGATGCTTTTGCCTTCTTGTACCCGAACATTCATCTCACGCGGTCGGTACAATCATCTGACCAGGACATGGCTTGTGGCTATATACATGTTCATTATATGTACGTTTTGTCCCTGAGCATCCAGTTTGGATCGTATGACGTTTTCGAGCTGCCTTACAACACGCTTCTTAGCGATCCTACTTTTTGGTCAGTGTTTGTTGCGTAGAAAGGAACTTCATTCTTATTCATTGTTGACAGTCATCCTCATTAACCCGGTCCTTCCTTGCTGGAATCCTGATCCACCATCGTCCGCGTTGACTCGGATTTTTTCATTTTCACATCCACATTCGAGTATTATCCTGGACACCCCATATACCATAGCCCATACTTAGTCTCTCGGACACTCATTGGTCATGCTTTGACTCGGCCTTCGCAATTGAGTTTACTGGTACTCCATCTGACGCAGGTAAGTGATCTCATGGGACTTGAACTTCTGGGGTACGCAGGCGTATGGGCTTTTGGCCTCAGATATCACGACGGATCATTCTACTTGACGTCAATGACAAGATACGTTTATACCTGTAAAGCCGTCATTTTATCGCGCTGTGGTTTTGTTCACACTTCAAAGCTGAGTTACGTCTATTTCCGCGTTCTTTCTACGTGACAACGAAGGATATATTCTCTGGCATTTGGAGTGATCCTGTTTACCTTGATGGGTCTCCTTTGTCGGTTTTGTGACCTGGATGTGAAAACGTTAGCCCAGACGCGTTGGGATACGATTTAGACCTCTTTTGGGACGCTAATGGCGATGTCAGTCTTCTCATGGTCGTTGACGTTCTACTATCCTCATTCTTACATCAGGTATATTTGACATGGAGCGGCATCAACAACGCAATTGATAAAATATACGGTTTGCCTGCAGTCCCTATGACTTGTTTACATACGACTGACAATTTTTCTAGAAATATTGCAGAACAAGATATACCTTGAAACTGGTAATTCTCTTACACCAGCCCAGAAGCCTTTGATTCGGGCTCAATCCGAACTCTTCAATCCACAATCCGAGTCTATTTTGGAGGGCAATAGTCTGCTTGAGATGAGAGCGATAGGCACATGGTTCTGGGTACGTTAATGACAAGGTGATATGATATGTCAATTACAGAAAAAAAAAAATCATGGAAAAGGAAAATCTGTGACCGAACACACTTTAAGACAATAACCATACGAGTGCATTGAGCTGGCCATCCACGTGCGGGTAATTGTTGGGGAACTCGACCTGTGCTCCAGTTACCTGTACCCAATGTCAGCATTCCCATTCGCAACACCAAATCATTGTGAGAATTGACACTCATATATCGGAACGCCAAGGCGTCGTTTGAGGTTGTTGGAGGTGGGAGCGGTGATGGGAAGAGGGTGTTATGCTTGTTAGGAGACGACTCTCAGCTGTGGCGGCGGCGCTCGGATATCACGTATTTCTTTCCTTTCTCGTCTTTCTTCAGCTCGATCATTCTCGATCACGACTATACAGCACCTCAGCCACATCCGGTTAAACCTTCGTATAAAATACCTTCTGTATTAGGAAACCCCTCAGTTCTTTTCTGGTGAACTGAGGATGTGTCACTTCTTATCCTAGTCATTGCTCATAGTTACTTACCTTGCCTGTAGAACAGTTACTTATTATTGCTACAGGTCAAACAGAGTTCTTTTCCAGTGAACTGAGGAACAGTTACTTATTATTGTTATTGCTACAATGCTAAACAGTGCATGTGGGTGTGTGTGTGAGGGGAGAAAATACGTGCATGTGTAACAAGGATGGGCTTTGGTACATGTGTGTGAGGCAAGGAAATGTGCACGCATGCAGTGACAACAGCCTTGAGTATGCAATGCATGATGAGCCCTGATGGTGAAAAGCTGGGTTGTAATAAACAGTATGGAGGACAGTCATGTTAATTGTGTGCAGTTGCTGCAAGTCACCATTGTGGTTGTGTTTTAAACTCAATCCACCAAATCTCCTGAGCCAAGCTTGCTTGAAACTGCTGACTCAGGAATGGTGGATGACTGGAATCAAATGGAAGTTATTAAAACACATTCTTTGGGCTATTTGAGAAAACCAGAAGTTTCAAAAAAAGTGGATACCCTTGTGCATGCTTTGCATAACTGCTCTTAAATGGTCACCCTTGGTGAACTAAGTATGTGGTTTTCCTAAATGCAGGTGATTTTAGCTTAACATTTGGTTTTAAATGGTCGTCTTTCATTGAGTAACATGAAGGAACAACCTTCTGGAATTGCTCAGATATACCTGGATGCAAGAATGAGGATAATGGAATGTGACTGATCATGAGGAAGACTGACATCTCCATTAGCATCCCAAAAGAGATCTGAATCATATCCCAACGCGTCTGGACTAACATTTTTGCGTACAGATCACAAAAGCAACAAAGGAGACACACCAAAGTAAGCAGGATCACTCCAGATGCCAGAGAATATATCCCTCGTTGTCACATAGAAAGAACGTGGAAATGTACGTAACTCAGCTTTGACGTGTCAACAAAATCCCCGCACGATGAAGTGATGGCTTACAGGTATAAACGTATCTTGTCGTTGATGTCAAGTAGAATGTTCCGTCGTGAGATCTGAGGCTAGGAGCCCATACGCCTGCGTAACTCAGTTCATCAAAAGTTCAAATCCCATGAGATCACTTACCTGCGTCAGAAGGAGTACCAAATAAACTCAATTGCGAAGGCTGAGTCAAAGCAAGACCAATGAGTGTCTAAGAGACCAAGTCTGCGCCATGATATATGGGGTGTCCATGATAATACTCGAATGTGGATGTGAAAATAAAAAAGTCCGAGTCAACGCGGACGATGGTGGAATCGAGATTCCAGCCAGGAAGGATCGGGTTAATCAGGGTGACTGTCAACAATGAATAAGAATGAAGTTTCTTTAAACACTGACCACAAGAAGGGGAGACCCAAGTCCCTGGTCCCTTCCACTTCCGTTTGACCCATTAAAATTCAACATCGAAGCAAGAAGGACACAAAACTCGACAGCGAAAATACGCAACGTCATCCTTCTCAAACGAAAAGGAGGCGTCTGCGATGGTACAGACACTTTTGTCGAGCTCGATGACAACGGGGCCTGGGGCAGGGACAGATGACTTGTTTTCGCGTTTCCTCCCGTGTCTGTGTGCGCTCCGTCTCCATTTCTGCATTTCCATCTCTACATTCATAAGAACATCCTCGCTGCAGAATCCAAAATTCCTCTTTTCCAACACCTCCTTCCCCCTGATTTTTACCCTAATGCATTTGCGACCTCACCGGGCGGGCGCGTTCTGTGGACATTAGGGCACGGATCATCGCCTGGGAATCCGCTGATCGGCAGTCGAGGCGCATGCGCATGTTAGTACTGTTAGTAGTCGCAAATGCGCGTGGGTGTGACGAAGCCGACGGGGTCCCTTGATGGGGCGTTTTGGTGTTGTCGGAGGAGATGAAGCGGGGGGGAGAGTGACATTTTGGAAGAGGAGGGATGAACATGAATATGAGAGGAGAGGTGGGGCCTGTGTTTAAGCTGAAACTGTGGATGAGAAGGCAAAGGTGGGAGCGGTGGCAGGAGGTGCGTATGAGTAGGCAAGGAAATACGGGTGTGTGCAGCCACGGCAAGCTTGAGTACGTATGTCTAGTACAGATTTCTGCAAAGTGGAAGGGAGCGCGATGGGCCCTGGTCCTTGTGGTTATGCTCTGCTTGTAGTAGAGGGCATGGGTCCTTTTTTGTCGCAGACAGCCGTTGAAGACAAATCCCAACCCCCAAAGCGGCCTCCGGGCTTTTAGGTGCGCCATGGTGCCTTTGGGCAAGCCTAAATACAACAACCTATTGACCTTTCTCTCAGTGGTCTTTCCAACTGTGGACTCAAAAACCGCCTTGCTTTCTATGTGAGCAAGGGGGTACCTCCATGTTCGATATTTGCACGGAAGAGTTGGTGTTCTCTGTCGAGGGGATGGATACTCCAAGAAGATTACATCAGTCCGATCTGTGAAAGGCAGGAGGATAGAACTTGGATCGTTTCTTGGTGACTCAGATTGTGTGGATGGGATACTCCAAGAACGTTTGCTTCGATTACATCAGATTACATCTGTCCAATCTGTAAAAGGCAGGAGGATAGAACTTCAATCGCTGCTTGGCACTGAGGAGGACATGGACTTCAGAAGGTATTTTTCAAACATGTGGTCATCAAATGGAAAATCAAGACTGGTCATCGGAGGCCCAAGCGTGAGAGAGCCCGCGGAAGGATGAAAGCTCAATCGATCAGTATATACTCTCCTTCCCACTCTCACTACTGAACTTGCAATGAAGACCAATACTGCCCAGAATGAACGTGGATTGAGACTTCTAGTCTTTGGTGTGCAAGCTTTGTTGTATGTTTGCAGCCCTCAATGTTACTGACTTCATTTTTCAGATGATGGTGGTATACGTGGCCTCTCTGAGCTCATCATTATTCAAGAGATCATGTCCCGGCTTATGCACAAAGAGAATACTCAATTGATGCCCAAGCCTTCTGATTATTTTGATATAATTGGTGGAATTGGGACTGGAGGGTACGTCAAAACTGCAAAGTCTAATCTGGGTTCTGATATTCAAGTTGGAATACTAGTGTCATTGCATTGATGCTTGGTCGGCTTGGTATGTCCATTGATAAGGCCATAGATGAGTATGTCAATTTCAGTAAGAATGTGTACTCCAATGTCAAGACATGGAGCACAAGCCATGAAAAGTTCAAGGCTTCTGTCTTTGTTTCACAAATGGAAAAAATTCTCAAGTCTGCTGGATTTCCAGTTGATATTTTAATGCAAAATCAGACTTCATGCAAAAGGTAGTCAAGCGTTTTTTTTTGTTCTGTTGTTTGGACTGACTGTTTTGCTTTATCTTTCAAGTTTTGTTGTGGCCCTTCCCTCTGCCAACATGACTCCAAGAGTCTTTAGAACATATCAAGTGAGAGCTAATCAAGGATATGACTGTACAATTGTAGAAGCTGCTCGTGCTACCACTGCTTCTCCTGAGCTGTTTAAACCTGTTCTTATCACTGCTAATAGATCAAGTGAGACTTTTGTTGGTGCTCATCTTGGATTTAACAACCCAATTAGTATTGTACTTGAAGAAGCTATGATGGTTTTTGGGCAGTCTCAGAAAGTGGCTTGCCTTGTTAGCATAGGAGCAGGACATCCTGGACCTGCATCATGGAAACCTACTCAATTGTTTGGGACAAAGATAACAAATCTTCTTTTTCAACTAGCTACAAATTATGAAATGCCTGCAGAGGAAGTTGCAAAACGATATATGCATACACCTGGCATCTTTTACAGGTTTAGTGTGGAACAAGGACTCCAGGGAATAGTGGATGACTGGAATCAACTGGGAATTATTAAAACACATTCTTTGAACTATTTGAGACAAGTACAAGTTTCACAAAGAGTGGATGCCCTTGTATATGCTTTGCATAATTGCCCTCAAAAAGTGACCCTTGGTGCACTAAGTATGTGGTTTTTCTAAATGCAGATGATTTAGCTTAACATTTGGTTTTAGATGGTCATCTTTCATTGAGTCACATGGAGGAACAACCTTCTGGTTTTGCTCTTCTTCCTATTGTTCCTGCACCATCTCCTTTGTTTACTGGCAGAGATGACATTCTGACTGATCTTGAAAAATATTTCAATGATGAACCTTCATTACAAATAAGAGCTCAGAAATGTTTTGTTTTGTATGGCTTAGGTGGAACTGGAAAAACTCAGATTGCATTGCAATTTGCATATAGAAATAAAAACAGGTGAAGTAAAATTATGCATTTTCTCAAGATATGATCATTGATATATTCTCAACAGATTTTCTTCTATCTATATGATTGATGCAAGTTCTAAAACATCAATTGAGCAGTTTTTTGTCCTGCTTGCTCAAAAGGCTAATGTGAACAAGGCCACTGCCACTTCTGTTCTCACTTGGCTTTGTTATCAAGAAACAGAATGGTTGCTTGTTTTTGACAATGCAGATGATCCTGATGTGAACTTGAGAGAGTTCTTTCCTCCTTGTCCACATGGAAATATTCTCATTACTAGCAGAACTGAAGCATCTAAAATTTATGCACCTGGAAAATGTTTTAAAACTGCAGAGATGTCTAAGGAAGAATCCTTGACAGTTTTCTATAAGGCTAGTCAGAGAAAAGATGAGCCAGAGAATGAACATGTTGCAGCAATTGAACTTGTTCATGAATTAAGCCATCTGGCATTAGCTATTGTCCAGGCTGCCAGTTACTTATTGTATAATGAACATGTTCAGATTAGCCAGTATCTTGAGAATTACAGAAAAGATAAGGCCACATGTTTAGCAGAATCCAAAAAGCAAAAATTAGATAACTACCAATATTCTGTATTTGGCACATGGAATTTGAGTTATGAAAAGCTGAGTGAGAGAGCAAAACAAATTCTCTTGCTTTGTGGTGTTTTGCATAATTCACAAATACCTGTATCAATTTTACAAGAAGCATGGAAAAGTCTGTCTTCAAACCCCAACTTGGAGATGAATGAACTAGATGAATTTCTACAATGGTTTGTGAATGAAGATGAAATTTGGTCTGAAAAACTAGTAGAAGAAGGAATTGAGATGCTTAGATCATACTCATTTGTGGAACTTAGTGGAAGGGAAATAGTGCTGTTGGATCTTCATCCACTTGTACATGAATGGGCATTGAAATCTATGACAAAAGGCAAACAAGAAAAGGCTTTAAAATGTGCCCAGCAGATGTTTTGGTGTATTGGAAAACAAGAATTGAGATATAACAGCATTGTACCCTGGGTGTTGCATATACAAAGATTGCTGAAGCAAATAAATTATATATGCTATGATTATAGAGCTGCAGAAAGCCTGAGTAAAATTCTTAAAATTGCTTATTTGTGGGGTGATGTTGAAAAGCTAGACTGGCAAGTGTTGGAGGCAACAACAAAAGCACTTGGAAGCAGTCATTCAGATACTATTCAAGCTATGGCCAATCTTGCTGAAACACTCAGATTGAGAGGTCAGGTTGAGAAGGCAAAGGAGCTGGGACAGCAAGTACTCAATGTAAGAATGGAGGCATTTGGAAGTAATCATCCAGATACCATGTGGGCTATGATTAATCTTGCAGCAATACTCATTTGTAGTGACCAGTTTGAGCAGGCAAAGGAGCTTCAACAGCAAGTGCTGAATGCTAGCACAAAAGCATTTGGAAGCAATCATCCAAATACTCTTTGGGCTATGGACAATCTTGCTTCAACACTCACATTAAGTGGTCAGAATGAGCAGGCACAGAAACTCAGACAGAAAGTGCTAAGTGCTATGACAGAAGTATTTGGAAGCACTCATCCAAATACCCTTTGGGTTATAGACAATTGTGCTCTAACATTCTGTTCAAGTAATCAGTTTGAAGAGGCAAAAGAGCTTCAACGTCAAGCACTGAATGCTTGGACAGAAGCAGTTGGAAAAAGTCATCCAAGCACCATTCATGCTATGTCCAATCTTGCACTAATTCTAAGATCAAGTGGCCAGTTTGAGCAGGCAAAGGAGCTTCAACAGCAAGTACTAAATGCTAGAACAGAAGCATTTGGAATCAGTCATCCAGACACTATTAAAGCTATGGCAAATCTTGCTACAACTCTTAGGTCAAGTGGTCATATAGAACAGGCAAAGGAGCTTGAACAGCAAGTGCTGAATGCCAGGATGAAAGCATTTGGAAGTAGTGATCCCCAGACCATTGAAGCTATGGCTGATCTTGCAAGGACTCTTTGGTCAAGTGGTCACCTTGAGCAAGCAAAGGAGCTTCAACAACAAGTGCTAAAATTCAGAACAGAAGTATTTGGAAGCAATCATCCACATACTATTGAAGCTATGGCCAATCTTGCTTTAACTCTTTGGTCAAGTGGCCATCTTGAGCAGGCAAAGGAGCTTGGGCAGCAAGTGCTAAATGCTAAGACCGAAGCATTTGGAAGTAGTCATCCCAGCACCATTCAAGCTATGGCTGATCTTGCAGGGACTCTTTGGTCAAGTGGTCACCTTGAGCAAGCAAAGGAGCTTCACCAACAAGTGCTAAAATTCAGAACAGAAGAATTTGGAAGAAATCATCCACATACTATTCAAGCTATGGCCAATTTTGCTCCAACTCTTTGGTCAAGTGGCCATCTTGAGCAGGCAAAGGATCTTCAGAAGCAAGTGCTGAATGCAAGGACAAAAATATTTGGAAGCAATCATCCCAATACCCTTTGGGCTATGGCCAATCTTGCTATAACTCTTAGGTCAAATGACCAGCTTGAGCAGGCACAGCAACTTGAGGAGCAAGTGATGAATGCTAGAAGAGAAGCATTTGGAAGCAGCCATCCAGACACCCTAAATGCCATGTCCAACCTTGCTGAAACTCTTAGGTCAAGTGGTAAGCTTGAGCATGCAAAAGAGCTTGAACAGCAAGTGCTGAAAGTCAGGAAAAAGGCATTTGAAAGCAGCCATCCAGACACTCTCAGAGCTATGGCAAGTCTTGCTGAAACTCTTAGATCAAGTGGCCAGTTTGAGAAGGCAAAAGAGCTTGAACAGAAAGTGCTAGATGCTAGGACAAAAGCATTTGGAAACAGTCATCATGATACCCTAAAAGCTATGGCCAATCTTGCTGAAACTCTTAGATCAAGTGGACAGCTTGAGCAGGCAATAGAGCTTGAACAGCAAGTGCTGAATGCTAGGACAGAAGCATTTGGAAACAGCCATCCAGACACTCTAAATGCTATGGCCAACCTTGCTGAAACTCTTAGGTCAAGTGGTAAGCTTGAGCATGCAAAAGAGCTTGAACAGCAAGTGCTGAAAGTCAGAAAAAAAACATTTGAAAGCAGCCATCCAGACATTCTCAGAGCTATGGCAAATCTTGCTGAAACTCTTAGGTCAAGTGGCCAGTTTGAGAAAGCAAAAGAGCTTGAACAGCAAGTGCTAGATGCCAGGACAAAAGCATTTGGCAACAGTCATCAGAATACCCTAAATGCTATGGCCAATCTTGCTGAAACTATTAGGTCAAGTGGACAGCTTGAGCAGGCAATAGAGCTTGAACAGCAAGTGCTGAATGCTAGGACAGAAGCATTTGGAAACAGCCATCCAGACACTCTAAATGCTATGGCCAACCTTGCTGAAACTCTTAGGTCAAGTGGCAAGCTTGAGCATGCAAAAGAGCTTGAACAGCAAGTGCTGAAAGTCAGAAAAAAAACATTTGAAAGCAGCCATCCAGAAACTCTCAGAGCTATGGCAAGTCTTGCTGAAACTCTTAGATCAAGTGGCCAGTTTGAGAAGGCAAAAGAGCTTGAACAGAAAGTGCTAGATGCTAGGACAAAAGCATTTGGAAACAGTCATCACGATACCCTAAAAGCTATGGCCAATCTTGCTGAAACTCTTAGATCAAGTGGACAGCTTGAGCAGGCAATAGAGCTTGAACAGCAAGTGCTGAATGCTAGGACAGAAGCATTTGGAAACAGTCATCCAGACACCCTCAAAGCTATGGCCAATTATGCTAAAACCAGGGAAGCAAAGGAGCTTCAGCAACAAGTGCTAAAGACTAGAACCAAAGCCTTTGAATATAGTCATCCAGACACTATCACAGCTGTAGCCAATCTTTCAAAGACTCACATGTCATGTGGCAAGCTTGAGGAGGCACAGGAGCTTGAGCAGCAAATGCTGAGTTGCAGAGGTAGCATGAATGACACAGGCATGTATTATCCATTATTTCAGAGTACAGTTGATAATACATTTCAAACAGAACCTTAGACAGATATGCCATGGAAACAGAATACTGTGATTATACATAACTGCAAATAGGTCAAATTGGCTGATTGTATGATTGAGAAGGCAGGTCAATTTGTGAAATTATTGAAAACTTGATGGATTACTTCAAATGTGTATGTATACTGGTAGCTTAGTTTATCAATTCAAGATGTTGGTTCAATTCTTGTGGAAGGTCCTGCTTATGCAAAAAATAATACTAATGTGTTTGACTTGTAAGTGTAACATCAGGTCCTCCAATAGGTTAATTGCTGCATTGTTATCACACATGATGGTTGTTGTGTGGCCTGGGATGTAGCCAACAGCCTGAAGATGAGAGTCTGCAACCATACACATTCCTGTGTGACCCTGAAGGCAGCCATATACTTGTCTTTGCAAGAGGATGCAGCCACTGTCATCTGCTTTCTTGAAGCCTATGAGATGATGCTCAAACCTAGTGACCAAGCACACTTTGCCTCATATCCAGGCAGTCATGTGAGTGGGATGGAGTGGCAGAAGAGGGATTTGAGTGCCAGCTTCTGTACACAAAGTATCAATCAGAAGAGTGGATACAGCCATTTGCCAAGCATTTTGTATGTCTTTTCCTTTACTATATTGATGTCTGGATGTTAACAGGAAAAACATGACTAGTTTGATGTATGAGGATCTTGAGGCACCAACAGATGCCAATATAATGGTATATTAGTATGATGTTGCTAAGATCTGGAAACATTCTGAAGTGTCTTCTAGCTAGATATTTGAGGATTTGTCAGCTAACAACAAACTTTTCTTCCAGAACTCCTTGTTGCATGGTGTGGAGCCAGTGCATTGCAAGGGTGCAGGCAAGAAGTCAGCTGTACTTCCTTGGGCTAAGAGCTCTGGTAAAGCAGGTGCAGAGTCACCTGTTCTACCAAGAACATCAAAGGCTCCCATGGAGGCATTTGTACCAAGAGGATGAGTGCACCAATGATAAGCAGTGGCCTTGCCATTTTAGTGCTTATTAGAACATCTTGTTGTTAGCTCTCAAAGAAGAAAAGAGCAGAGGGGTCAGGGAACAAGGAAGGAAGGGTGAGTTGTTAATTTTCTCTTTCTCCTTTTAATATCTCAATCACTGACATTTGGAAACAGCCTAGTAAAGGAAATAGAAAGGACAACATCAAAAAAGAGTCCAATTCAAAGGCTGCAAGAAGTTTCCATTAGTGTTTTAATAGCTAATACATTAATATATATGCTAGACTCTGAGAAAATTAAAGGGGAAAGGCAAGGATAAAGTAGCAGAATGACTGTTGTTTTTTTCTTCATCTACAGAGGCAGAGGCAGAGGCAGAGGCAAGTGCTTTGTTTAGCTTCTTCTAACTTCAAAGCTAATGCCTATTCCTAGACACATTGTAGAACCAATAAAGGGGAAGGAAAAGCCAAGGCGACCAAGACTGAGGAAGAGGCTGTAAGTTTTACTAATGCCAATGCCTGTCATTTATTTCTAGTTTATGGGACTGGATTATTTGACAACTGTGCCTTGACATGTTTGCTCAAGAGGAGGCTGAAAATGACTGTGCTGGACATATATTTGTCAGTGGGTAAATATGCAGGAGGGAGGAAGAACAAGAAAGTAGTGTCACCTGATGCATGGGTAACATTTAAGAAGAAGGTGGACATAGTGAGTTTTACTTTCTTTTTAATGCCTGCACCTGCAAGGGCAAGAACTCACTGGTTGGTCAGTCAATGACAAAAATGGGAACATACAAATGTTACAGGAGTTGACCTGGAGCTTTCACAGGATTTTGGAGATGAATTTCCCAGGGCAGAGGGTTTAAGGTTCCATGGAGTGTTCTGTGGACTATCTGGGACTATGTTAGAGAGGAGAAATATGTAGTATCAGGATGGAGAGGAGAAAAGTAAACAGCAAGGTAAGAGAGACTGAGGAAAAAGATTTAAGGCAATATTGAGACTGATTACTAAGTATAGCAGAGTTGCAGTTATATACTTGGGGTTCTTGAGAAGAGTTGATGAGGCATGGGAAAGTCCTGTATGTGAGGCAATTGCTCTGGGGCCTGTCTGCATGTATCAGGTCAATGGAGCATAGCTCTAGGAGAAGAGTCCTGAGGATGGCTATAGCAGGCCTCAGGTATGTGTGTTGATAGGGCAGATCTTGGATCTGAAGCTTGGGGAACTGTGAGCCAGTGATGCAATGATGTGCAAATGCTTGGATGCAGTGGGGCAGGTGCACAGGGTGGCAGGCAGAGTTTGGGGTTAGTGAAGGAGGCTCTGGAATGGGCAGGTGATAGTTCCAGGACAGTAGGAACAAAATTGGTGGAGTCCTGACCACTACCTCCCTCAAACACCAAGAGGTGCAATGATGTAACAAGGACTAGCTTGTTACTTCACTTATGGTCAGCCCTAATTTAATAATTAATAATTACATAATTTATATAGTCATTACCCTAAGGTTACTCTTATGTAACCTTAGGCTTTTTTTTTGCACACCATAGGCAGACTCAATAGACAGGTTCTGACTTACAGACTGTGCAAGTAAGGCTTCATAACGCAACATGTTACATTTGTTTAAGTCAACTTGCATTGACTACTGCCTTTGGTGAACAACCAAACTTTTGCCAAAAAGTTCTCATCATCACTGATAGTATCATAATGTTGTTAGACAGTGTTATAAAAAGACACACTGGAACAGGAAATGTCCAAGGAGGATGCAACAGCCAGGAAAGATGCTGGGTGCTTGGAATATGGAGCATTACCTGGTGCTCCAGTAGGAGATGCTCTGAGAGGAGTAACAGCAGATGCCATGTCATCTATGTACATGGGTCTGGCAGAAGCTGTGATGCCAAGGGGGTTGTTTACTACAACCCCAGTGAGACCACCAATTGGTGGTCATAGAACTGGTCACAGAAGTGAAGTAAGAAAGGGCCTACCCAGCTTGAGCCAGGACTTAGACCAGCCAGAGCTCAGTACAAGCTCAGGGGCTGATCCTAGTATAGCAGCAGCCAGATAGCAGAAACCAGGGTTCTCAGCACATATTGAGACAATCCCAGAGGATGCATCTTATTTGTCTGGAGATGATTGCAAGAGCAACTCCAACAAGATCCTCAAATGGAGGATCATGGCAATCTGGAGACACCATGAGGAGGTCCCAAAGGCCTCCACCAGGCAGAGACTGCTGGCAAGAGTAGCAAAACATATTGCTATTCAATGGAGCATGGGAGATAATATTATTCCAAAAGCTCCTGAAGCCTACATAGAAGTCTATATGGACTTCTTGGAGTTGGAGGTTCAAGAGTACTTCCACTGCAAGCAGAATCAAAGATTACAAGAATCCTTGGTGTGGCCATCTCCAGGCCCACAGGGTGTTGACCCTATGATATTGTCTCCAGTGAATGAAGCATTTACTATCCTACAGGCTCCACAGCAGCCTGGAGAGACCCCACAAGCATTTGCAGCAAGACAGGCTGCAGTTGAGCATTGGCAGAATATTGCATTAGGAGCAATAGCTCCTAATAATGACCCTTCTACTGAAGAGGGATCTGCTTTTACAGTGGATCCAATATGCTGACCAATTTGTGGGGCTGGTCCTCAGTGACAAGGAATGACATATCATCCTCTAGCAGTTTTGCAATGGGGACTTGAAGGACTATGGACAGTCCTTCATCAAGAACCAAGGGGTAGTGTTTCAAGGAAACACTGTGCACAATACATGGTCACAAGCTGTGATGCATACACACACAGGAGCAACAGGAGGAAGTTAGTGTTCCTCCTGGTATAGAAGCGAATGAGAGGAGACAAAGTTTCCCCAAGCATGTAACTCTGTCAGGCCCACTGCCACCCCAGCAATTGGAGCAGAGAGACATGTGGGAGGTTAATGCTGCTAAGTTACCAGCAGGGATTTCTCAATGCCTGAGGGTATTGGACAGCAGAACACCTAGGAGATATAGCATGCCTCCTCAGCACTGTCAATGACTAGCTACTCTGGGAGTGGAGGAAGCCCAAGAATTCCATTGGCAGACAATGCATGATCATCTGTGGGCAATTATGGAACAGCTATTAGCTGTTTGATTGACCATCCCAAAGGAGGTTGAACCTAAATGAACTGAAGTGTTCAAGGCCATAAAGCCTTATTCTGGTTCCACCAAGTTCAGTGAACTTGAGAATAGGCTAATGAGCATATGCATAAACTATGCCATGGCTCAATTAGGTGGTGTCATGACCCCACCAATTCCAGACCTTCATACACTGCTCTGACTCTGGCACACACCTCCCCCACACCTCCCACACACCTCCGGGACCACCAACAACCTCACAATGCTGCATCAGCAACACCTGCAGCCATCTCTGGACAGATCCCCAGGCATCACCAAACCCCGGCACCTTGGCTGACATGTCACCCCAAGGCTTTCCTGTCAACGGATACATCTGAACCCCCGGCATTCTGGCCAGCATGTAACATTCCTCCTGCAAACTGTTGGCACATCACCAGACCATCTGCTTCTGTGGTGTCAATGAGTGCCACTACTGCGCACTACAACTGCCAACCTGCCCTATGCCAGGCAGCTGTGGCCCGCACCAACATGCCCTGACAACTGCCACAACCCTGAGGCTGAGAGCCTGTCCTAGGACTTAGCTGGAGGATAATCAGATGCTACGGTCCTAGGCTGGAACCCTGCCCCGAGACTTAGCAGGAGGGTAATATATAAACTGTAGGATAGCATACAAGTCAGGTAGTCTTGATATTCACCATAGTTCACCGTAGTCTCTGTTTCTGTTTCGGTCTAGTTTTGCATCTCCATCTCTCTCTTGTCTTGTCTCTCATATCTTGTTTCTGTATCTTGTACTTCTATTCCATGACTTGTATTCCTGTTTCGTATCTCTCCTCTATCTCTCTATTTCCTGTCTTGTATCTTTTCCTCTCTATCTCTATCTCCTGTTCTATATCTCTTATCGTCTCCTGGTTTCCTGATCAATCTATCTCCTATCTGTTCTATACCTATCCCCATCAACTCCTGAGCCTATTTCCATTCCTCAATCAATACTATCTCCCGTTCCCCATTCATCCCTCCACTAAAAGCCCCAATTCCCTGAACTTGTGCTCCTCAGCCTGGAGCACTCTTGACTTTGCGCACGTTACTACTTGTACCCCAGAGTGTCCAGACTTCACCCCAGGCCACTCATAGTTGCACTGGAGCTTCTGAGAAGCCCCAGACCTGTACTTGGCCTCCTAAGCTTGCCTAGTAAGGACTCGCCAGTGTAGCTGAGCCCCCTTTGTCAGCTGGACCTGACAGGTGGAGAGGAGAGAGAGCAGAAGAAAGTGCTTTCTCTGATGGAGTACTTGAGTGACTCAGCACTCAAGTAGTATCTATGACATGTATTACATGTCAACAGAATTCAAGAGTACTGGACGTTTGAGGATGTAGTCCTTGGATTGTACAATTGATTTATACAGCCTTCCACTATGCAAGATGCAAGAGATGCATTCTGCAAGACACTGTATATGGTGGAGAAAGGAGTGCAGGGCTTCTATGATGCACTGCTGGATGAGGCCCAGAACATGGCCATCTTTCCCAATGAGTTCATGATCTGGGAGCAGTTTCTAAAAGGAATTCCCCATGAGATGCTGCTAGCCCTTATCATTGTCAGGTCCCGCTGATGGCGGGGGCTCAGCTACACTGGCAAGTCCTTACTAGGCAAGCTCGGGAGGCTAAGTACTGGTCCGGGGCTTCTCAGGAGCTCCAGTATGGCTACGAGTGGTCCGGGGCAAAGTCCGGACGCTCCGGGGTACGAGTAGCGATGCGCGCGGGGTTTGAAAGTGCTCCAGGGTGGGAAGCACAGGTTCAGGGGGTAGGGGGGTTCATAATGGGAGAGAGAACAAGGGGCAAGAGGGTAGTTCTGACTGGGGGGAGGGCAGAGGTAGTTTCGGAAGTGGGGGGAGATTGGTACGGAATGGACGGGGGGTGGGTTGGTTGAGTAACCGGGGGATGGGAGAGGACACGGAACAGAGAGTAGAAATAGAGAGGAAGAGATACAGAACAGTAGATAGAGAAATGGAGAAGAGAGATGGAATAGAGATAGAGAGATGGAGGAGAGATACAGAACAGAGATATGAGTCACGGAACGGAAACAAGGCATGGAGACGAGAGACGAGAGACAAGACAAGAGAGAGAGAGAGAGAGAGAGGCACGGGAATAGATTGAGATTGAGATAGAGACAGAGACAGAGACATGGAAATATGGAGAACTACGGTTAATATCAAGACTACTCCACTCGTATGCTATCCTACGGCTTATGTACTACCCTTCTGCTAAGTCCCGGGTAGGGTTCTAGCCCAGGACCAAGGCATCTGATTCCTCCAGCTAAGTCCCAGGACTGGCTCCCAGCCCCGGGGTTGTGATAGTTGTCGGGGTGTGCTGGCGCAGCTATGGTGGGCTTGTGTCAGGCGGGTTGCGGTGCGTGGGGGTGGCACCCTTTGGTGCCACAGAAGCAGGTGGCCTTGTGATGTGCCGATGGTTTGCAGGAGGAATGTTGTGGAACATTATGTGATGGCTGGGATGCCAGGGGTCCGGATGTGTCCAGTGACAGGGAAGCCTTGGGGATGATGTGTCGGCTGAGATGCCGGGGTTTGGTGATGGCCAGGGATCTGTTTGGAGATGGCCGCGGCCGTTGCCGGTGCAGCATTGAGAGGTTGTTGGCAGTCCCGGAGGTGCACAAGGGGTGCGGGGGAGGTGTGTGTTGGGGCTGGGGCAGCGTATGGGGATCCAGGGATGGCGGGGTCATGACATTACCCCCTCTTCAGCGTTGAGACCCTTTGAGATGGGGGCTGCAGTGGCAGTGTCATGGGAATTCAAATCTGAAGTTAGTGCTGGCATAGAAGTCCTTGGAATTGAAGTCGAAGTCGTATGGTGGCCATCCAGAAGGTGCTCCAGAGGGATAAAACGGGGGCTCACCGCAGCTTGTTCCCCATCTTCCCATGTCTTCATCCAGTTCCTCTTCCGGTTTGCCCACTCCCCCTCCCTCCGATGATTTCCGAGTCTGGGCCTGGCAGCAGTACGAGGATCAGTGAGCGGCATATGATTGTTGCCGGAATGCATGCAAGTTGTCCGTAATGGTCCGCCGGCATGAGTATTATAATCCACGGCTGTGTAGTCTGTGCTGATGTGGGTTCCAGAAATTGACTTACAGACTCCTGGGGCTGGCCCTTCGAGGTTGGCACTTCCTGTGGTTCCCCCTACAGCCCCTTCTGTTGCTCTGGTTGTCCTCCTCAGGCATCGGGTACCCCAAGAGGCTGCAATGGCGGGGCAGTTCATGGATGCGCTGGCCCGGGCCCGGGGTCCCCCGACCCTCGCATGGTGTCAGGTGCAGGCCCCGGTGAGTAGCCTTCTAGCGGTGGGTCCCCTCAGCTGACTCCAGCTGGCCCTAGTGCGTTTTCTGTGCCCGCCGGAGGGAACCTTGTGAATTTGTGGCGCTGGAGGTAGGGTCGCAGCGGAATTCCTCAGTGTGTG